>OV884015.1:115692923-115830423 GCA_930367205.1 Acanthosoma haemorrhoidale
ATATCTGGTCCTGTATCTTATATCCTATATCTTATAGTCCTCTATCCTATATACTATATACTGTATGTTACAGTCATGTATCCTGTATCCTGTATCTTATAGCCCTATATCCTATACCTTACAGTCCTGTATCTTATAGTCCTGTATCATATATCCTGTATCTTATATCCTATATCATATAGTCCTGTATCCTATAACTGATAGTCCTAAATACTATATCCTGTATCTTATAGCTCTGTATCCTATTATACTATATCTTATAGTCCGGTATCCTATATCTTGTATCTGATAGTCCTGCATCCTATATCCTATATCTGATAGTCCTGCATCCTATATCCTATATCTGGTCCTGTATCTTATATCCTATATCTTATAGTCCTCTATCCTATATACTATAAGTTAAGGTTCGGACGTCGTAGGCAGCCAGCCTAATCCTTAAGTCATCGGGATGTAAACATCCCGAATGTATTTAGAGAGGCTTTAAAAGCTCAAATAAAAACAGTCTTGTGACAACTCTCGTTCAGTAACTACATTCAACCTCTTTCCTTTTTCTTCTCGTTTTTCGTTGACGATCGTTAACTGGTGCCGAAACCCGGGAGCGGAGTGGGTTCGAGTCATTAACGTGCGAGTTGGTTTTTGTTTTTTTTTTCCTTCTTATTCACTTTCGTGTGATTTAATTAAAGTAGGTAATGGTGGAATTGCGGCCGGCAGCGTTTGAAGTTCCACAGTTACCTAAAGAAACCATGGCTGAAGCCCATGCGAACACACTGGCGTGGATGAAGGTGCGGGCAGTGACGTCACAGGACATGAGGAAAATGATCTCAGACCTCGAAAAATTTTCTGGGGAAATAGGTGAGTTAAATCATTTTCTCAAAGGTGGAGATAGGATTATGGAGAGGATACAAGCCAAGATGGACGAAGGGTTACTCGACCCAGGTGACGCTAAGTCAATAAAGGCAGACCTGGTGTGCAGGGTGAAAAGGAAGGTGCTGAACCTGATACAGGCGGACGAGGAAACCCCGTGGGAGATAGTAAAGACGAGACTGAAAAAAGCATATGGGGGGGGGGACGATGGACCCCAGAGGAGGATATATTCCAAATGTTTCGAGAAATGAAATCTCCGAGACAGAATAGTGGACAGTATGCTGCAGTCCTGGTTGTCCGCTACAATAAAATAAATGAGAAAATGAGGGAGACAACTAGCGCCGATGAAGTGGAGGGCAGGATGGGATTCCTGTCAACAATCTTAAAGGTACAATTAGCGAAGGAGACGGGAAGGAAGGAAGGGTTCCCTAATGAGCGATCGTTCCTCGAATGCGCCCAGGCGATGATAGATGCTAGCGCAAGGGAAGAAGAAGTAAAAATGAACGAAGATGACAACGATTGGAGCCAGATCCCATATAGGAGAAACAGGACCCCAAAAGCAGTGTGGAGGAGACAGGAAACGCCGTTTGCCGGTAGAGACAGGGGAGCGACAAGAGAGAGAAGATTGGGAGTGACGAGGCCTAGGTACGCACCTCGGAAAGAAGAAAGGAAATGTCATGGTTGTGGAAAGACGGGCCATCTGGTAGCTCAGTGCCCTCGCACTAAGTGCTTTGAGTGTGGGGAAGAAGGACACATAGCAAGACAATGTCCATACTTGTTTCGTAGAAGGGAATTTCACAAAGCAGAACCAATGGAGGTGAACAACCAGGAAATCCGGGAGAGGCGGAGCGCGACACCAAGAGAAATTGGATCATCGGGCGACGAGTCATCAGGGACGTCGGAGACAGACGGAGAGGAGTCGAAGCGCAGCGGGAGCAGACGACGAGAGTGGCAGAAGAATCCCTCGCGCAGATGGGAGCGGCGTACGGAGGCCTGAGGAGAGTGGCAGCAGAGAGGCGACCGCATCCTAAGGTGCAATACAGTGCGGGAAAGGATGTGTGGTTTGCCAATTATCGAGTTCGGGAAGGGGGAGAGGTGCCTCATTGATACTGGCAGCACCAATACAATAATATCTCGTGGTGCGTTAGAGAGGTTGCGTAGAGGAGAGAGGGCACACCAGATCAAGGTATGTAAGTGTAAATTACTTACTCTTGGGGGACCCTGCGAAGTAATGGGAGAAGCGGTCGTGGGGCTGGAAGAATGGGCGAAAGTAATGGGTGACATAAAAGTACACGTCGTGGAAGACATGCCACGGGAATACCAGATAATAGTGGGGTGTGATTTACTGGGAAAAGTAGGCGCGCGCATCAAAAACGAGGGGGAGAACTGGAGGATCAAAATAGGGAAGCGAACCTATCGAAGCCGGGGGGGCGTAAGGGGCGAAACGGAGCAAATAGGAGCGGTTAAGAGAGTGGAGGATTGGAGGGAGAGTCTGAGGAGCGAGTTTAGGGATATTTTTTTCGCTGAAGGGGACAAGCTAGGAGCAACGGGGAAAACGCTACATGAGATCCCGTTAAAAGTAGAGCGGGTGACGTATGTGAAGGAGAGGCGGTATCCGCAAGCGCTCAGACAACACATTAGAAAGGAGATCGAGGATCTCAAGCGCCAAGGTATTATCAGAGATAGCACGTCTCCGTATAATAGCCCTTTGTGGGCAGTGAAAAAGAAAAGTCGACCGGGAGAATGTGAGGAAAAATACCGAGTCGTGGTGGATTTTCGGAAACTTAACGATAATACCCTGGACGAAAAATATCCGATCCCGCGGTTCGAAGACATCCTAGACAGACTAAACGGTGCAAAAATTTTTAGCACATTGGACCTAAAAGCAGGGTACCATCAGATCAAACTAGCTGCGCATGACCAACATAAAACGGCGTTTTCGTTTGAAAGAGGGCATTTTGAGTTCACGAGAATGCCGTTCGGTCTCAAAAATGCTCCAATAACCTTTCAGCGTCTCATGGACGAACTTCTGAGAGGAATGGACGAAAATATGTGCCAAATTTACATGGATGACCTGCTGATCTTCAGCCGAACGGAATCGGAACATATTCAACACCTCCGGAACGTATTTGAGAGATTAAGGGATTTCGGGTTGAAACTGTCAATAGACAAATCGTCACTGGGGCAGGAGCAGATTAGTTTTTTAGGGCACACAATCTCACAGGAAGGGGTTCAACCAGACTCGACGAAAGTAGAAGCGATCCAGAGAATGGAGGTGCCAAAAGATGTAAAAGGGATTCGGAGATTACTGGGCACGCTCAATTACTACCGCCGTTTCGTGCCGGACATGGCAGAATATATGGTACCCATTAACAATTTACTACGGAAAGGAGCACGGATAATGATCACGCCGCTGATAGAGCAGAATATCCGCAAATGCTTGGCACGTTTGCAGGAGGCGCCGATTTTGGCTTTCCCTAACTTTGAGAAGGATTTCACGATCACCACCGACGCAAGCGACTATGCCTTGGGGGCAGTATTGTCACAAGAAGGCGAAGACGGGGAAAGACCGGTGGCTTACGCGAGCAGACGCCTGACGGACACGGAGGCGCGGTACAGCGCTCTGGAACGAGAACTCCTCGGGATAGTGTGGGCCATTGGGCACTTCCGTCCGTATGTATTTGGCAGAAGGTTTCGAATACATACGGATCACCGACCTCTTCAATGGGTCGGAAAACTCAAAGAATCCTCCTCAAGGGTAACAAGGTGGAAGGAATTCTTAGCCCAATACAATCTGGATATTGTATATAAGCCAGGCAAAGACAACGTCGTGGCAGATTGGCTGTCGCGCGCTATTATGGTGAACGCCATAGAAGAAGGGGAAACATCGAGCGGTATGAGGCAGTTCATTGAGGAATGGACGCCTGGAGAAGCGGGCAGGAGCAGCACGCGGAAAGATAGTGACAGGAGTGCGGACACACCATCAGACGAGTCTATAGGAGAGAGACCGCGTGATATGGAGACGACGGACGAAATTATCAATGATAAGCGGAGGCAGATCATATGGAAAACTCAAACATCGGGTGCTCTGAAAATACTCCATAGTACGTACGGTAGGAGTCAGATCGCGACGATTTGGTCACCACCGGGAGTTCGAGGAGATCAAATTTGTCAGGCTCTCAAGGACGTGTCCAAACCCGGCAAAACACACCATTTATTCGTGGGCAACGAGACTGTGTGGGACAAAATTAAAAAGCTGTGGCAGAAAGAGCTGTTGGGGGTGGATCGCTCGTTCATTCGGTGTCTTTCCGTGGTCCAAACCCTGCGGGACGAGGAGCAGCAACGCGAGGTAACACTGGCGTATCACCAAGGAAAAACCAACCACCGCGGTGGGCAGGAGACGGCACAAGCACTACGAAGGCGCTATTTTTGGTGGGGGATGCAGCGGACTATTCAGGAGGTAATCGGAGCATGCGAAGTTTGTCAGAAGACGAAATATGATAGACATCCCCCGCAGGGACTCCAGGAGGAATCACCCACGGCAGAAGCACCACTGACGGAGATTCAAGTGGACACCTTCACGTGGCGGGGTTTTAAGTGGGTCACTATCATCGACCCATTTAGCAAAGTGGCTATGGCCTACGCGGTGGGAGACAAGTCATCAGATTCCATATTACAAGCCCTCAACACATGGTTTCAGTTCTACGGCATACCAGAGAGGATCTCGTCGGACGGGGGACGGGAGTTTGACAATGCAACCGTGAGAGCCGAAATGCAAAAACGGGATGTGGTATGGCATTTTAATACCCCCGGGCATCCCAAGAGCAGGGGAACCATCGAAAGGTTACACAGCACCCTCAGCGACCACTTACGCGTGTACCAGGTGGATAAAGGCCTGTCGGCGAACGTAGCGATGCCAATGGCGGTGGCGGCATACAACCACTCGATACATGCCACGACGGGGTTAGCACCCTTCGAAATATTGTTTGGATTACGAGTGAGACCGAGGAACTGGCCAGAGACGGTGGCGGATGAGGGAATGGTGGCACAGCTCCATAACACCCACATACAGCTCGGAAAGATGTGGTACAAAGTACGCGATAAGATTATGCGCGAAAAATCCAAGCGCGTGGCACGGGCAAATTTGAAGGTGCGTGATCGCATAGGAGCAATATCGATTGGGACCGTTGTGTACAGAAAAGTCGTGTCAAATCGTAGTAAGGAACTTGTTCGGTATGAGGGGCCCTTTAAGGTCATCATAATTCGGGAACATAATCTCGTGACCATCGAGAGTATGACCACCCCAAAGAAGAGGCGAACCGTTCACATTGAACAGTTGAAACTCCCAACACAGGGGGGAGGGTGTTGAATGTGCGTAAGATGGTGTGCCCTCGATCCGATACGGAGCAACTGATCCGGAATCATATGTTTCACATGTTCACATTCACATGTGCTGCTCAGAGAGAGTTTTTGTTTTCATTATTTATATTGTGGATGTTCCATTTTTTTTTTACCTGGCAGCCACCGGGTCCAGGGCGAATGTATTATTTTTTGTTATTATTATTTTTGTTTTATTTCTGTATTATCTCTTTTCTTTGTTTTTTTGTGAGGACTATGAATATATTAGACCGTAAACGTGATGTAAGGGATTACAGGCTGTGTGCTGAGTGCGGCGGACCTTGGAGTTTACGAAGAGATATGCGTAAACTGGCAGGGGGGAGTTAAGGTTCGGACGTCGTAGGCAGCCAGCCTAATCCTTAAGTCATCGGGATGTAAACATCCCGAATGTATTTAGAGAGGCTTTAAAAGCTCAAATAAAAACAGTCTTGTGACAACTCTCGTTCAGTAACTACATTCAACCTCTTTCCTTTTTCTTCTCGTTTTTCGTTGACGATCGTTAACTTATATACTGTATGTTACAGTCATGTATCCTGTATCCTGTATCTTATAGCCCTATACCCTATACCTTACAGTCCTGTATCTTATAGCCCTATATCCTATACCTTACAGTCCTGTATCTTATAGCTCTGTATCCTATTATACTATATCTTATAGTCCGGTATCCTATATCTTGTATCTGATAGTCCTGCATCCTATATCCTATATCTGATAGTCCTGCATCCTATATCCTATATCTGGTCCTGTATCTTATATCCTATATCTTATAGTCCTCTATCCTATATACTATATACTGTATGTTACAGTCATGTATCCTGTATCCTGTATCTTATAGCCCTATATCCTATACCTTACAGTCCTGTATCTTATAGCTCTGTATCCTATTATACTATATCTTATAGTCCGGTATCCTATATCTTGTATCTGATAGTCCTGCATCCTATATCCTATATCTGATAGTCCTGCATCCTAGACCCTATATCTGGTCCTGTATCTTATATCCTATATCTTATAGTCCTCTATCCTATATACTATATACTGTATGTTACAGTCATGTATCCTGTATCCTGTATCTTATAGCCCTATATCCTATACCTTACAGTCCTGTATCTTATAGCTCTGTATCCTATTATACTATATCTTATAGTCCGGTATCCTATATCTTGTATCTGATAGTCCTGCATCCTATATCCTATATCTGATAGTCCTGCATCCTAGACCCTATATCTGGTCCTGTATCTTATATCCTATATCTTATAGTCCTCTATCCTATATCCTGTATCTGATAGTCCTGCATCCTATATCCTATATCTGATAGTCCTGCATCCTAGACCCTATATCTGGTCCTGTATCTTATATCCTATATCTTATAGTCCTCTATCCTATATACTATATACTGTATGTTACAGTCATGTATCCTGTATCCTGTATCTTATAGCCCTATATCCTATACCTTACAGTCCTGTATCTTATAGTCCTGTATCATATATCCTGTATCTTATATCCTATATCATATAGTCCTGTATCCTATAACTGATAGTCCTAAATACTATATCCTGTATCTTATAGCTCTGTATCCTATTATACTATATCTTATAGTCCGGTATCCTATATCTTGTATCTGATAGTCCTGCATCCTATATCCTATATCTGATAGTCCTGCATCCTATATCCTATATCTGGTCCTGTATCTTATATCCTATATCTTATAGTCCTCTATCCTATATACTATATACTGTATGTTACAGTCATGTATCCTGTATCCTGTATCTTATAGCCCTATATCCTATACCTTACAGTCCTGTATCTTATAGCCCTATATCCTATACCTTACAGTCCTGTATCTTATAGTCCTGTATCATATATCCTGGGTTCTAAGGATACAGGTATCCTTAGAACCTATTTATAAACAATATGTAGCCGTGGATTGTTACTGATGTACCAGCAGTCCCACTGCAAAATGGCTTCTTCAAAGGACAATATATGCCATCGTTTTTCCTATTTTAAAAGCCACATCACAGCTAAAACATTAATTTTTTCTTACTTGGAACTAACTCTCAACAAGATCCGCTGCCAAAATAGAAATTCATTTTTAATTGTACCACCTAAACATTAGTGAAGTACAGCTGAATCTGAATAAATTTGAGATTTTGTGAGTTACCAATGTTCGAAGCTCTCATTGGTCATCGTAGATTGGCTAGCTATAATCAGATGTATATAATAATTATTGTTATTAGGATGTTATAATAACCTGCGCTAAGAATATGCGTGTTGAGATGTCTTTGTTTGGAATCAGATTAGTTAGATGAAAAATAAATTTGCCAGATTGGTTGACTGTGTTACAATCACGCTGATCAGCTAGTTGCCAATTTAAATAAACGATATCTTTTAGCCTTCCTTTGCTTTAATTTTTTCTTCGTCTCTATTATATTTATACAGTTATTTATTTGTATAGTATGTTATATAATTGTAAATATTTATATATTTTCTTGTTTCCAACATTTGTGTAAGTCACATGAGGGATAGTTCAAAAAATAAATGCCTTTCACATCACTTCACTAATTTTTTTTTTTTTTTTTTTCATTTACCCTTGTTACAGAATTAATATATGTGACAAAATATAGATTTTATAAACGAATCTATTTACAATTGCTTCATTATATTTCCCGTGGCTTGGCTACATTTTATACAAAGTCCGTTTTCTACTAATAGTGATCTGCATTGTACAAAAGTGTAATGATGTACATTATACATTAATGGAATGAATTTATTAAAAGTTATGGGGATTATTTATCATAAAACTAACTTAAATCTAACAATAAAACTTAAACTAAATCTTAACCTAATTTTCCCCGTCAGTCTGTTGCCTTCGATGCGGGAAGGGTGGTAGGGTCAAAGTGTTAAACACTGGGTTAGTTACATACTGCAACGAATCAAAAAGCTTGATGTATTTCCGGCGAATGAACTCACCCACCGACGGCACAACAACCAACGGGTGCAGGTCGGCGTTCTTTAACCTATCGAGAGAGGTATGTCGGACCTCTGTTGACCAACTAAAAACTCATGTATATATATATTTCCATTTTGTACGAGAGGTAAGAAATAATACGAGAATATCACTAAAAATATATCATTCTCTATTAAGGAGCATTAGTTGTTCCATTATCACTTTTATAATCAATATTCAAAGAAACGTTTGTAACTGATGGCTGGAGGATGAATAATTGAGAAAACAACTACAATTTTAGGAAATCTTTTGTTGCCTAGGAGCAGCCATCTTGAAATGCTCATGACATGGTAGATATAATATTTGACATGAAATAAAAATAAACTTTTTGTCTTCACGCAGAAAGATGTCCTGATGCTTAAATGGTGACGTGAGTTTTGTTGGATAGATGGTCAGTATAACGCTCCACCCGCTAGGTTCTGTATATACAGGCTGTAACGTAAATGATGTCCGAAACTTAAGGAAGTGATAGTAGACCTTAAATGCAACAGAAAACTAACTTAATTTTAGCTATGGTCCAATTTGGAACAGGAAAGGAGTTTAAATTTTATGTTAAAGCGATGAGTGGAAAACTATTTCAAAATGGACAGAGTTTCACATCTCAACTGCGGGGCATCGTAAAATAAACAAAATTTTCTTTGTTAAAACTATTAGAAGGGGGCTTTCAAGCGACTAAATTACGAAAACTTGTGTTTTTCGTAAAAACATGGATTATTCGTGATTTTTTATATCCCTTTCCTTACTGGACTTCAGATTCCCCCCTTTTAGAAAAAGTTTCTTGCATAATAAGCTTTAAGTTCATGTTAATTAAGTTGCACCCTGTTATATTTAGATTCGCTGAGATTCACTACCACTTTTGTAAAACAATTATATGATGGGAAATTCTGTCACCTCAAAAATTAGCAGTGTTTTCGGCAAAAATAATTATAATAAATTATTACAAAGCTTTCATTTCTGTGACCTGGAATGAACTGTAATAAATTTTGTTATTACTAAAATTATAATTAATAAAATAAACTCTTTACTTATAATTGACATTCCTGGAAAACACTGGTACTTCGAGGGGACAGAGTTTCACATCACATAATTGTTTTACAAAACTGGAGGCGAATCTCTAAACTTATTCTATAACATGGCTCAACTTAATTAGCATGGACCTAAAACTTATTAAACAAAAAAGTTTTTCTAAAAGTGTGGAACGTGTAGTACACTACGAGACTGATAAAAAATATCGCAAATAATTGATAATTTTACGAAAACAGAACTTGGGCTAATTTAACCATTTGAAAGCCCCCCCCCCCAATTCAAATGATTTTTTCCATGATAAATTCTACTTGTTTTTCAAGAATATTTTGCCTAAATTACGATGCTGAAATTTGCAATTACCTAACTTAAATAACTAAAACTTTATTAGTTATTGCTTCCTGTTCTGAAATGTGTAATCTTTCGTAATATTAAGGGAAGTTCTTCTTTTATATGTTGAAGTGAATTTTGTTAGTTTTCATTTCTCATCGCATGTCTTCTTTATTGCTTATTGTAGTTCACTAAGCTAATATTAAAGTTCCTTTGCGTTTTATTACTTACTTTTGGAAATTCAACCGACCAGTAGACAGGGCGGCGGAGGCAGCCGAGAAGAGGTTACATAACAGGACATTTTGTATATATTAAAATATTTAATGTGGGGGGGGGGAGAAGCTCACAGGAGGAGAAGAGTCGCCAAAATGTTGATCTCTTTCAGCCTAGCACCACTTTTCATCCTAAAAATTTTTTTTATTCAGTATCAAATGCTTAAATTCCACCGTTTCATTAATTGTTTTGTGGTTTTTATTTTTTCTAAACAACCTGCTTATTATTTTTTGTTTAGAGGAAAACTGTAATCAGAACTTGATATGTTGAATAGCTTTTGTGCTGGGAGTTGTTTCTCGTTCCTAGGAGTTGTGGAGTATCACATTCAAAACTTGAGAATTATTTTTAAGACAACTATCTAGCAACAGACTGTTTCTTCTTTGAAAAGCATTATCCTCCGATCTGTATCCTAACAATGTCTTATCCGTCCATTGACGACGCCAAGACATGAGGAGACGACTGGACTCCACTGCCCAGCGGAATCTTGCCCGACTCCAGTGAGCATTGAGTCGATTCCCCAGACCACATGTCCCTGAGGCTGTCCTGAAAGGAGTCCTCATTTGTTTGCTAGGGCCGGAGCCCTGATTGGCTCCTTCAGGACGAATCGAGTTACCCCAGTGAGGAGCACACATTGGAAAAACTCCCCCCCCCCTCCCGACCCTAATATATCTCAATGGATGCCTGATTGAGAGTTATCACCTCAGTTTCAGACCGAATACTTTTGAGTTATGGTCCGTCCACCTTAGCCTCAAATTGGAATGGGAGTCTTTTCACCCCGCTGTAATTCACCATTACAGTTTTAGATTCATCTCCAGCGGGTGTTGAATATTAATTTTATTTCAAGCATTTATAGATTTATAAAGGCTAGGAATAATTTAAGAAAGAAAGAGAGAGTAATATTTTACTATACAAAAAAATAATACTATTTATGGGCGGTCATTATTTATCAGTCAAAGCTCATAAATACGTGACAGTGGGAGTCCTGGCAATAGCCCGTTGCTTCAATCATGTCCTGAGCGTCTGTGGATCTCGCGCTCTTGGTCAGCCTCCACTGGCTCTTATTTAGTGACCCGTTTCTTCTTTCGCATGGGAGGGAGGTGACGTGGATTTGGGAGGTCTCTGGGCTGTTTGTAAATCCTGTATGAATGCGTGAGTGAATGAAAATTGTAAATATGGTATGAATGAGAACATTTATCACAATTACTTATTGCCTAATAAGGTAGATTGTAATTTCATCGCAATAAAGAACTTAAAAGATTAAGATCCATTAATGGAAAACTTTTCGACGAGCTCTGAATTTATGCGTCATATCCCGACAACAAGAAAAGAAATGTGTGACGATAACTATTGACAAAAGGTAGGTACAAAAGAATGTACATAAAACGTTAAAGTGGCTCCGCTTAATAAAATACCTTTATTGTTTTTTTTCTCTCATAGCCCATTTAAATTTACAAATAATTATATACAATTATAGATTTTCAGGCGAATCTATTTGCAAATTATTATTTTTGTATTTCCTGTAGCATCGCTACATGTTATTTTATAAAAATTATATAATGGAATAAACAAGTATAATGATACACATTGTACGTGACTGGACTGAACTGACTCTAATAAAGGTGATGGGGCTCACCTTCTCATTTATCAGATTTTACAGTTTCCATTTAACACTGAAGTCTACTCGAGCATACATTTTGATTGATTTTTTCTAAAAGTTTAAAAGGTTGGAAAAATAAATATATTTTCGAAGCATAACTCGATATTGTCCTTTAAAGTTCTTTTTATTTCATTGCAAAGCCAATGAGATAATTATCAGCGATTATGATTGAACAATCAAAGTTGTGATAAGAATCAAAGTTGTGATAAGAATGACTAATGTAAAGATGTGGACTAATGTAAAGATGTGGACTACTCTCCAGATGAAACATAGAGTAAGGAAGTGGACAGAGCTATTTCTGGCTAAAAAATACTTCTTGATATAGAATTACGAAGAAGATCTAGTGGAAATTACTTTTTAAGTCAACAGGAGTGGGATAAAAATAAAGGGTAAAAAATAGCGGCGGGGTTAAAGTTGGGTTAGAGAAGAAAGGCTCAATTATATTAAGGGGATTTAAAGTTATTTTCCTTCAAACAGTGGCTAAGAAGTTTATTTTTTTTTTTATAAAAAATAAAGAAAAAATCCTTTTTTTTCAAAGCTGGTTTTAAAGCCTTTCTTCTATTCTTTATTTCAGTTTTAATATCGATTTTATGCTTCGGTTTACGTTTTTTTTAAATCTGCTATCTTTACGTCAATTTCCACAGCTCCTTTCTAATCTAAAATTAATTACTAACGCTTATTGCAGGTATTATGTTAGGTTTATTGATAATAAACATGCGTGAGAATAATTCTCACGGTTCATATATAACCTAATGGGCATGTCTATACCTTCAAGGACCATTCCCCTCTTTCGCGGCTCCGTTTTTATAATTTTTTATTATTCAACAATTAAGTTGAGTTATCGCATTAAGGTTTTTCTTAGGTTTTACCCGCAAATAATCTAGTTCAGGTCATTTTCTAAAGAGGTTAAGTATTTCTGACATTAGCCAGAACAATGTGTGCTAAATTAGAATTAGCTTCTCATTGTTATATATTTATAAAATAGTGCTGTTTCTGCAAGTATAGTGATTTACGTACCCTTATCTTGCCTTACCCAACTTAAACCAATAGTTTTTTAAAGGTTTTAATAGAATAAATTATTCTAATTTATTAATTGGTTTAACAAGACCTTTGTTGTTAGTTTATGTTTTTGGTTCTATATGATTTATACCTTATTTAAGTACTTATGTCGGGAATATCCCGACATCCCCATGGAAGAGATCTGTTCCAAGGAGGTGCTAGCTTTAGCGAGACGAGGGCAGAGGAAGGTGAGGTCTGACAGCAGCGGACTAAAACATAGCGAGGTTAGGAAAGAGAGATGCAGAGGTGCGATCTCCGAATCTCGGCCTTATATATGGGTCATATCAGAGGCTGGGCTATGTCCGCGCACTCTGGTGAGCTTCCCTGTCGCGAGCCAGTTCCCCCTCTCTAACTGACGCCTAAGGTTTTTATTATTAAAATATGGAAATGTAGGCGGGTGTTTTCTAGCCGAGAAGAGGGGAACTTCTATTTATTCGTGGAGAAGAAGTTGGTTCAACAACTTATATTCTTAGATTTGATTTTCTTTCTCTTTCTAAATATTATTTTACAGCTAAAGAATGAAATGAATAACACTAATCTGTATGGCCGGTTTTGAAGAAAGAATAAAATTTTCGAGGGCAGATCTAAACAATCGTATTTTAGGGTCCGAGTGGACTATAAATACAATATATTGTTGAATAAATATAGTAAACTTGAAATACGTCATTTGTTTAAGTTCTAACAAGGCAATTTAGAATCCACTTAACATTATAAATAAAGTATTATATATATTTAAGGACAACAATATTCCCCAAAAGAATTATTGTGCCGATATATTAAATAAGTAGTTATATCAATACCTCGGAGAATGTAAATATTTAAATTCGAAATTTCCCAAGGACACTCTTAAATACGCGAGAGTGCATTATTATTATTTTATATTCAGGGTTTTATAAAGAAACTTTAGTTCACTTTTTGCAAGAATTAGATACGTAATGAAAATCGCTTTTACTTATGCTTGCCCGGAATAAAGTAGTGTGGGTTCGATTCGTTTCTTGGACGAGCAGATTTTATTCATGAGATGAGGAGGCTTCATGTGCCACAGCTAACGAATTGTCGAGTGTCATTGAATAAAAGTCGGAGAGAAAGTAATTATAATATAGGGTCTTTCATTAAGCGCTTTCTGTCTTTAAATTTAAACAAAGTGTGTGTGAGATATCATCGAAATTTTTTATTCGTTTTAACGACCTATTAATGCCATTATGTATGGAATATAACATCGTGCAAATGTCCACCGCGGCTTCGCTGGGTGGCGCGCATGACTCTGGCGCATAAATCAGGCTGAATTTGACCGATGGCATGAGATATGTTGGCTTTGAGGACCGATGTGATTAGTGGCTTATTCGCATAGACCTGCGACTTAAGAAAACCCAACAAGAAAAAGTCTAACGGGGTCAAATCGCACGATCGTGGTGGCCAGTTCACATCACCTCCACGTGAGATGACCATGCCCTCACATCGCTCGTGCAGAATGCCCAATGTGACATGAGCTGTGTGGCATGTAGCACCGCCCTGTTGAAACCACATGCCATTGGTGTCCATATCATCCAATTCAGGCCAAAATAAATTGGTAATCATCGACCTATAGCGCTAGCCGTTGACAGTGATGGCCTGGCCAACGTCGTTCTCAAAGAAATATGGACCGATGACGCCGCCAGCCCAAAGCCCACACCAAACAGTGACTTTTTAGGAATGCATTTGACGCTCTTGGATCTCATGTGGATTGGTATCGTCCCAAATTCGACAATTTCGTTTGTTGACGTACCCATTCATCCAGATGATTTTTCGATGAAAATTAGGGTCAGTTTCGAACTGCTCCAGGGCCCATTCAGCGAACACACGTCGTTGTCTATGGTCGTTTACCTTCAGCTCCTGGGTCAATTGAATTTTGTGCGGGTGCAGGCCCAAGTCACGACGCAAAATTCACCAAGTTGTGGACTAAGAAAGACCGAGTTCTTGTGAGCGACGTGAAATCGACTGCCTCAGATTATTCTGCATACTCTCGCGGAGAGCGTCGATGTTTTCGGCAGATCTTGCGTTTCGTCGACGTGCGGGTGTTGGTTAATTGTTTACTGAACCAGCGGACTTAAATTTATCCACCACACTGGGAATAGTCCTCTCGGTAGAACGGTTATGGCGACCGTAAAATGGGCGGAACGTTGCCCGAACAGAATACCCATATTTTTTTTTTTTTCCTTCATAGCCCCTCTAAATTTACAGACAATTATATATAATTATAGATCCTCAGGCGAATTTATTTACAAACTATTTTGTATTTCCTGTAGCATCACTACATTATATACATGTTTTGTTAATTTTCCTAATAGAAATTATATAATCGAATAAACAAGCATAATGATATACATTATACGTGACTTGACTAAACTGACTAATAAGGTGATGGGGCTCACCTTTTTGATCAAACTTAAAACTAACTTACATACTAATTCTTATCCTAATTTTTCCCCGACAGTCTGTTTCCCCGAATGTCATCTGATATTGACAATTTATCGAATTGAATCGGATCATTTATATCGAGACACGTCATTATATACTTACATATATCGAATACATTTCCAAGCATCATACACCTCTTCGGCAAATTCGTCATTTTGCGGATTCCATATATTTTCTCACGTGAAAGTATAGTGAACCCAAACTTGGGGGGGGGGATTTGTTTTAGAAAACGGTTTTTAATGTGTTCAGCGTCCTGTCGACGTTTGAACGAATCGACATTAACATTGGCAATCAGCAAGCTCGCATTAGCATAACGCTGCTTTCATGCAAATCTCATGTACGCTTTCAACTCTGACCCTTTACCAACCCGTAACGTACATTTGTATTATTTTTTATTTTTCCTTTAAAGTACCCTTTCAAAGTTAGAAATTGTCGATATAAAATATAAAGCATTGATTCTAAACTATTAGCATAACGTCAATTGATTGACTCATCAAAAAAAACACATTTAATGCTAAACATAAACTCAACATATATAATGATCATAAATAGCCTTTGAATCACCTGTGTCTCAATACTTATACCCAATTTATAATAAGCCTCCGGTCCTATTTCGGTTACTGGAATCTCTTGTGGAGCCACAGACGCTCAGGACATGATTGGATAAACTGGCCATTGCCAGGACTCCCACTGTCACGTATTTATAGCAGGTCATGAGGCCACTGCCGCTTTAGTCTCCAAGGAGGATTATAGGGATGAGTGGTGCAGTGTAGTAACTGTGCTAGGGGATTAGGGTGGTTGGATAGGTTACTATGAAAGTTCATGAAGTTGGAACGTATGAGTTCGAGAATGTAAGGTATATTAAGCTCGTTATGAAGGGTTTTGTTGCTGACGTAATAAGGGGCATTTACTATTCTTCTAAGGACTTTTGATCGAAAGGATTGGGTTCGCTTCATGTTCGAATTTTGTTTCTGTACCCCATACAATATAGTACAAATTTATTAAGAAATGGGATACCTTTGAAGTAGTGTACACTGTCGCCTTGATCGACGTTGGTAATAAAACACATAAACATATAACACACAATGAATAAAATAATTTTAATTAAAAAAAAGTCCACACGAATGTGGTACGAGTGTGAAAAAAAACCGGTTGCGGTTAAATTGAATGTAAATTAAATTGAGTGTCCCCTTCCATTACCATAACTTTTTATGAGCAGTTATATAAGTGGCTCAGAGAGCAAATCTAATTTAAGTAACAGTTTGTAGAACCAATTAGAGAACCCTTTTAATACTCCCTTTTAGCACAAAAGTATTTTTATCCACTCCATTTTTATCATAGAGAAACATTTTAATAAAAGTAACATTTTAGATTTCAATGGATTTCATAATAATAAACAAAAGAAAAGACAATATATTCATTATTATTATTGTTACTGTGAAACACAACGGCAGTGGTGAAGCATGCCTCTATTTAGTGATATTAATCATTTGATACAATTGGCGTTCCGGATGTAGCTGGCACACAATAAACTTCCGGAAAGGATCTCTTAGGGGAAAATGATGCCCGACGATAGAGAAACTGTCAACTAATATTAGAATTGCCGGACAATGGCAGTAATGAAATAAGGCGAATTATATTTCTTTAATTGCTAGCTGTTACAATATCCTTCCGAGGCTTGGTAAACACATAAGCGTTTTATTGTCCAATGTGAATGATAGTCTATCAATATAAGTTATTTTTATTAATTATACACTCCTGGACCAAATTTAAGCACCACTCTTATTTTTTTCTGGTAGATTTCCAATTTGTGCAAATTTTAGACTTCGAAAATATTTTCGGTTAAAAACAATAAGTCATTGGAAAACGAAATTGTATTTTACACAGATAAAACAAGGTGCATAATGAGTAAAAGATAAATATTGAAAAAAAAAGATAAACTTGGAAAATATTTTTTTAGAGAAAACGTATTCAATAATGTGTGCTTCCGCCTCTGGCACGAATCACGTCTCTTAAACGCCTTGGCATTGATTTGAAGAGGTTTTCAATGAAGTCCTAAAGGAATATTTTGTCCCACTCTTTATCAACAGCACTTTCTAATTTTTCAGAATGCTAGGGCAAGGATTCCAATATCGTACTCCATTCGTGCTCTGCGGGGTCTGGCAGTATCATCCATTGACAGGAATCCCTCGCTGATGTAATAAGAAAATGATACTGCATGTTCTTCGATTATGTCTCCTAAGTACCTCTGAGGCGTTAGGAACCTTCCACGCACAACAACCAATGCACCCCCAGAAGATCCGTGAGCAACCACGAAACGTTAGCCGAGGAACCATACAACAGCACCTGCGTACCTCTCTCCTGGCGTCTCCATGTCAAATTACGACCATCTGAAGACTTGAGACCAACTCTGAACCATTTGAAAACACTTAGAGAGGGCTTTAAACAAATACGCTGTTCATCTTTCGAAGGTGTAGGCTTCCTCAGACTCACTGTGAATATTTCTATTACTTGAAGCTCCGTAAGTTAGAAACCTTTCTTCTACATGTCTAGTTGAGCTTGAGATATCTTCATGACAGGTTTTTGTGGCTAAAAACGGGATTTTATCGGAATATATTTTTAAAAAATTCAAACTACGCAACGGATTACAAAAATAAAACTGCGTTTAACTTAATTTTTTTGAGAAACAATTTCCAAACTATTACAGTTTCGGTACATTTCATAAAAAGGTTGGCGTAACCGTACGCTAAAACTCACGAACGTTCTAATAATAAGTTGTTTTAGAAATATGATGTAGTTTAAAATATAGAATTCATATGCTCAGAAAAAGTAAAAGTTACTTATAAAATGTATCCCGACTGATGTTAAAAATCAGCTTTGAAGAAATATCTATAATTTTCTTAAATTTTAACGAGGCAGGCTAAAATGTGAGTCATTGACATTTTCGACTTGGATAGCCTTAAAGGTAAGGGCGTCTGAGCTAAAGGTTTAATCAGAATACCATAGGTTCAAATCCCGACTTAGTCCCATTTTTTTTTTCTTCTTCACCGATTAATTATGGTAATTATCGCACAGGACGATTGACAATTATTCCAAACGTTAACGATAATTATGTAGTCTACAGCTGATCTACTTCACAGGAAATTACTTTTCAACAGTATAATGATGAATTTCTCATTATGGTAATAATGTCGGTCGACATATGGACTGGGTGTAACTGCCCCTGTTTATCTTTAACCCCTTTAGTCATGGCTTCCCCGCCCTTCCTGCCCTATAACAAAGCATTAGCTACTATCCGTATTGCCGAAATTCCGCTCGCATAGGCCGGACTCGAAGGAGATATTTGCGTTTATATGTTTGCAGGACCGCTAGTAGCCGGCGATCGATAGTCCCACCCCAGCCCCCGGACCACCCCCTCCTTTTCTAATTGTTTTTCTCCTTTTTCAGGGGTGGCAGGAATAACAGCTGATTTTAGGCCTAGCCCTTCGAGTAATCCTGCTTCTTCGTTGGTCGAGGCTAAGGCAAAGACTGGAGGGTCGTCAACAGGTCCAACCTCCAAGTCTATATCTGTCGAATCTCTCTTTGTTCTTTATAGAATGGCAAGCTCCCTTATAGGATTAGATTTTTTTTCCCAAGATCCGCTTAAGGCGATGAAAGAGAGAATCAAATTTATTAACGGACAACATTTAACCATGATATGAATGTCTGCACCAGGTCTTACTGTGACCAGAAGATGTATTTCAGTTCACTCACTGTCAATACCCAATTTGAAAAACATCAAAAACACCAACGAAAAATAATTAACTGTCATTAATATAATAACTAATAAAACATAAAATAATAATGTATCATTACTGTACTATATAATATATAATATTATTGGCGAAATAACATGCTTCTAAGAAAACAATGGAAGATAAACTATGCCTACACAATCGAGATATCATTTACATAAAAAAAAAATTGATATTACAAAAATAATTCAAACATATAGTAAAATTGTAGATGTGGCGTCAATAGGAAAAAGAAAAAGAGAACACTACTTAAATATAAATATTAATTTTATATATTTAACTAAAAAAAAAATTATTGCGATTTCAAATTTCTCATATTGGTTTCAGAAGAAGTTAACTTTGATTAAACATCAAGTTTATTGTTATTAGAGCTTTAATGATTAATTTGTAATAGGCTTGTTTTTGGATTTAACTGGGTTTTTTTCGAAAAAAAAAAAAAAAAAAGGAACATTTTCTGTGTTTAGACCATGAGGATTTAATTGTGTTCGGCGCCTTTTGAAAACTGTGACATCTTAGGTGTACCGAGTTGTGTTATTACTTCAGAATGTCGCTGTGTAACCGAAAAGGTGTCGAAAAATCAGAGAGAAACAGGTCATATAGAGGTTATACTACAATGTATCATATAACAGATCATATAGAGGTTATAATGCAATGTAACATATAACAGATCATATAGAGCTTTTAATACAATGTGACATATAACAGATCATATAGAGCTTTTAATACAATGTGACATATAACAGATCATATAGAGCTTTTAATACAATGTAACATATAACAGATCATATAGAGCTTTTAATACAATGTAACATATAACAGATCATATAGAGCTTTTAATACAATGTGACATATAACAGATCATATAGAGCTTTTAATACAATGTGACATATAACAGATCATATAGAGGTTATAATGCAATGTAACATATAACAGATCATATAGAGCTTTTAATACAATGTGACATATAACAGATCATATAGAGCTTTTAATACAATGTGACATATAACAGATCATATAGAGCTTTTAATACAATGTAACATATAACAGATCATATAGAGGTTTTAATACAATGTAACATATAACAGAGTTTAAAAACAAAACCAGCATATCTGCAGTTTGTAAAACAGAAGATTATTGTATTGTTTCAAATCGTTTCAAAATTTACTCAAATGATTATTAAGACAAAAAAAACCAAAAACGAGTGGCATTATTTTTGACTTTAGCCTATTTATTCACAAAGTAAGATTTTAATTTTAATTTTTTTTAATTATTTTTTAATTAATTTTAATAATAATAATTAATTAATTTGAAATTTAATTTAATTTTTAACTCTTAGACGGAAAGATATTTATTTTAACTTTAACTACTTGAAGTAATTAATGACAATGTCATTTCTTATGAATAAATTTCAAATATTTATTTTAATTTAACATTTTATTAGAGACTTTTTCTTATTATCTTATATTATTATAACATTTTTTTTTCTTTCTAAACCTCTTTATAGATAATATATATACAATGACAAAAATAAATAAATAAATTTGGAATGACAGCTGTCTCCTCGTGCTGTATTTGCAGATGCATATTAAGGAGTGCATAAAATATAATACTTTCAGATTGTTGTTAATAAGTCCAATACACATACACTCACTAGGTGATGAGGCTCACCTTCAGCTTGCGACCGTGGAAAACACTAGCACTAAAACCTAAACCTAGAACCTAAGACTAAAGCGTTCCAGCCGCGACAGCGTCCTGCCATCGATGGGGGAACGGAGCGGGCGTTATAGTGTTAAACACCGGGTTTATTAAGTACTGCATTGAGTCGAAAAATTTGATACGTTGGATGAATTCATCCACCGTAGGCAGCTCAAAGATCTCGTGAAGCTCACTGTTGCTCCGCTGCTCGAATGAAGTACCTCTGACCACTTTCATCAGTATACCGTTTTGGAATTGTTGGAGTTTCTTAGCTGTCGTATACGTCAGATGACGAAATAGCGGTGCACCATACAGCCGAGTAGGCCTGAGTATACTCTTGTAGATCAATAGCTTTAGACGCAGTGGTAGATTGGGGGAAGTCAATAAGTGCAGGAGCCGGTAAGACTTCGTGTGTGTTTGCTTCAACTTCTTCGTAAAATGGTTACTAAAATGGAGGTGTCTGTCCATTTTCATTCCCAGATATACTAGGTCGTTGGCTGGTGAATTTTCCTTCGTTCCTACTATGTAACTAGTAGGGAGCGGGCTTTTTCCCTTTTGAAAAGAGAAAATTACGGAGTCAGTCTTACCCGCGTTCACAGAGATATTGAGTCTCCCCAATCTCTCACTGATCTGGTTACAGGCTACTTCAGCCTGTCTTAGAGCTACCTTGGCGCTCACGCTGCTACTGTCATCTGCGAAAGCAGTAACTGTGGTATAATTATAACATTGGGCACGATAAACGACTATAGGTACTATGACCCCACCACCCTTCCCGCATCGACGGCAATAGACTGTCCGGGAAAATTAGTTTAAGTTAGTTAATTATATTTAGGTTAGATAGAAAAAAATCTTTAAACCTCACACATTATATAATGTGTACAGTAAATATAATTAGCATCATGTGCATTTATGTAAAGACTTATTATTGTGGAATCTGTAACTCACCCTGTGTATATTGAATGAAGGGTTTTCAAACAAAAAATATATATCTATAATGACATTCCGTATATGCATTTACTGGACTGCTTTTAAATATTTTATTAATTGACATTTACACTATTATATGATATTTAGTTTTTTCTAGTCAGAATTGTTTTGTTTTTACTTATAATTTAGGATTATTTATAGACAACTTGGCCCGAGGTGATAAAGCTGTCTTTATCAATATATTTATCTGTCTTTATCTTTGAAACTAAACCCAAATGTAATTTTGACCTTTATGAGATTAGCTAGGCCCCACTTTTGTTAAAAATGATTTAGCTCTCTGACAACTGGTGTCGTCTGTTAGGGCAGGGAACTTAGTAAAAAAAGGAAAGAAATACGAGATATTAGAGCAAAAGCAGGCGAGCCCTAATAAATAGGGGCCGCTAGTAAAATAAACCTTGCCAAGGGGGGGGGGGGTCAGAGGGGAGCCCTTTATTAAAATATTTTAATTTTTGCCAGGGCGAGGTAAAATATCTACTGAATATGCAAGCAGTCGGCGGTTCATTCGTTATGTCCAGCTCCATCTCTCCCTCTATCTCTCCTCTCCCTCTCTCTATCTCTCTCGCCGGTCCTTGTGGATCAGCTCAACAACTGGACAGAAGAAATATGGTCTGTTATCACTCGCTATAGAGCCTAAGGAGTTTTAGTCTAGCCTGAGTAATTAGCTTTCGGACAAAATATCCCATCATCACAAAATAAACAAAACCATCATAACTGGAGCAGGTGGGATCCCGTTTTTAAAAATGTCAGCGACAAAACCCTTCATAACGATCTTAATATACCTTAAATTCTCGAACTCATCCCTTCCAAGTTCATGAAATTCCATAGTAGTCTATCCAACCATCCCCTAGCACAGTCATTGCGCTGCACCACTCCTACCTACAATCCTCCTCGGAGACTAAAACGGCAGTGGCCTCATGACCTGCTATAAATACGTGACAGTGGGAGTCCTGGCAATGGCCAGTTTATCCATTCATGTCCTGAGCGTCTGTGGCTCTCGCGCTCTTCGTCCACCTACTGGCTCATATCGGGCGAGGCGGCTGACGGAGGAGCGTGGGGCACTTGCCAAGACTCGCAGGCGAGTGAGGTGACAACCATGTGGATTTGGGAGTTCTCTGGGCTGTTTGTAAATATTGCATAAATGAGCGAGTGAATGATGAATTGTAAATATGGCATGAATGAGAACATTTATCTCAATTACTTATTGCCCAATAACGCAGATTGTAATTTTATCATAATAAATTAGTTTCAATAATAATAATATTTTATCAGCAGTTTAGTTGTTCGTGAAGTCAAAGAAACAGCCTTGCCTTTTGCACTAACAGAATTTATGTAAAGTGTTAAGGTTAAAGCCTACGAAGTAAACTACGCCTATGTAAAAATACATAACTGGCTGTGACATAACTGGTTGTTTCCTATATCAATTTGGGCTTACGTTTAGTCAATAATATACCATTCGTTTTTTCAATATTTTTAATTGTCATCTCCTTTATAGTCATTGGAAGTCATCTGTTCAACTTACAAACATATTCATTCATTCGAGAACCTCATCGGTAGGCATGTTAAAACTTAAACCGTTTAGTGTTATATAGTAACATTATAGAGCTATTGGCTTTAATTCGATACTAGAGTTAATAGGATAAATTAATATTTATTTTTTAAATTCACTTGCTCCTTGGAAGAGAACCAAGTTGATTAAATAAGAATAACATTCTAAACTAAAAAAAAATAAAATAAAACACCTTTACATAAAATATCTTTCACGTAAAATTAGGAGCGAATAAATTTAAAACCATAAAGTGATTCTACCATTCTTTGAGTGGATTAGCAATTCATATCTCAGCAAAAATAATTTTTTACCTTTTCACGTCATTACTAGGCAAAAATTTGTCGTATGAATAATGGAACGAGGGCAAATGAGAGCCTGGGTGACGTTGGCTTGTTAAAAGACTTGTTGACCTCATGTAAAACTTACAACTAACAAGCCTTTTAATTTATTTAACCTTTTAACAAATATTTTATTTCTTAACTTCCCATTCTATAAAAAACTAAATAGTTATATTTATTCACTTGGCTTACATCACTGACTACTAGTACTGTCATAATTACGGCTTATATGATATGTAGTATCTCGACTTTTACCATTCACTTAAATACAAATACCATAAATATATGTTACCTAAGGCTAACCTTATATAAGAAATAATACTGAGAGTTTCTCTGATACCACTTCACGTAAAATAAGTAAAACTTGAAAAGCAAATCGCTTTCGGGCTCTAAATGAAAGCTCTAAATGGAAATGGATATTAAAGAAGAACTGGATGTACCATTTAGTTAAACATTACAAAGCTTCTATATAGATTTGTAATAATTGTAGAGACTAAATTTCAATAAAAGAACGGACACGAATGTTTTGAACTCTTTGACGATTTCGCCTCAAATAAAACTTATTTATAAATTATAAATATATTAAAAATGTGTATGGAAACATTTAAAAAGTAAAATGCTGTTGAAAATGATATAAATTTTGGCTTATTTTGTACTTATATATTAGTAGTACTTCGTTTAATATCTCACTTGATACTTGAAAATATATATATGTGATAACCATGTTATATTATTAATCCGTTACCTATTTTTTTTAAAGAAATTTATAATGGAGTAAACCAGCAACAAAAAAAAAATAATAATAATAAAAACTACATAAAGATAAACAGTATTGACAATCAACTGTCAATAGAGTTAGTGAGAGAAACTTGAAGTACGAGGCACCAATAATAAACTTTTTACCTTTGAGGTCATTTGTCAAAAAAAAAAAAATAATATTACTACATAAAAACAATCAAAAAGATGAATTTTTTTTTTTTGCAAAACTTGATATATGAAATTTTTCTTTGAAATGAACAATAAACCATATCCTTGGGCCAGTTACTTGGAAATGTCCAAATTCCTAATATTTTGATACATCTGGCAGAATGTTTTTAAATGTTGGAATTAATCGGGAGAGATATCCAAATAACGTTTCTTACAAACCAAAATGTTTCTGGTTTCTTGAAAAAAAAATTTCACCTGAATTTTAACTACAGTTATTTTATATTAATTCAATATAAAGATTATTCAGTTTAGTAAACTGAAACCTAATTTTGTCTCATTATTATAACCAGTATAAAGGGATGATCGATGTTGTATATTGTGCCGGTCTTATTTATTGTGGACGTTAAATTATTTCTGTTTTCAATTAAGTCCAAAATTAATTGTAGACATTTACTAATAATATAATATATTTACCAATAAGAAAGTATTTATTTAGCCTCTAGCTGAATTGTTTAACCTCACTTGAAATATTATTTATCTACTGTCCTTGCACTATTCACTATCGGGGAACATGGTACGCCGAGAAGATAAGGCGAGCAAGCGCACAACCATGGTTCAATAGTTGCAAAAGAAAACTTACAGTCCACAGCAGGAATCGAACCTGAAAGCGCCACAGTCAAGTGCCCTAACCAATAGACCATACTCTTGCAGATCTTCACCTGTTGGGATGATTTAGAGTTTTGCGAGTCTTTCCCAAAAAAAACTCCGATTTGACAGTGAGGGGAAATACGCGCTTCGTTGCACCAGCTATTCAAGCATTTCCTCGTTGAGGAGTTAATTTCACTTAGTTTTTCCAAGGGTCAATCAGTATGCCATTTTTTTTTGTAAATAAAAACTGCTTTGCATTCATAACTTATACGAACAGTTCACTTCGTACAATACATGCACGCACCATGTAACTCTATGCGTACTGTAGAAGTGATTCCTCAAGCAGGATGGTTCGGTATGCTGCTATGAAGTGAGAGAGAGCCACAGACGTTCACCTAGTATGTATCCTAGAGGATTTATACAAGATGATCTTTAGGGTATAGGTTCTAGGACTATATTTGTAGAACGGTCTTTAGCTATGGTTCTAAGTACTTTGGATTCTAAGGTTTGGAATAGCCCGATGTTTTTGTTTTTGAAGCGTATCAACGGAAATTCAAGTTATCGTTCATCGGAGTGATATGTTCGCAACTTTATTTTGACGGATAGTACCATTTAATGCCATGACGATGTTAAAAAAAAAATACAAGGTTTGGTGTGGTGTTAGAGAAACTCCTAATGAATTAATATCACAGTCGAAATACGCCACACAGGGTTTTAATTTTTACTTTAATAGTTTGTGTTTAAATCATTCTTATTAATACTTTCTTTGGGAGAATTTGACGACGGGTTCAAAATGACATACATAACATAGCACCATTACCTTAGCTGGGATTGGCGTACACTTGCCCTTAAGAAGCATAAACTTCCTTGAACCTCTCTTCTTCAGTACTATCTTCTTCAGTACTATCACAACTAAAAAGACTCACAGCCCCCTTCAATTTAAATCTAACAATACCTCTTACATGTATCCTGTGCATATATCCTTTAATAGTTCTTTTCTTATTACTACCGCAAATCTAGCACCAACAATACATTAATTCAATACCATATCGGAATAATTATGAATACAGAAATAAGGAATATATTCGAATCGCAGCAATGCTGATTGTGCTTAGTGTGCATATATTAATTTTGAAGGGACCTTCTTCCACAATGGCACTCCTCGGATACATACTTTCACCGCTACAGGAGCCGAGTCGAGGGCGTGAACTTCCAAAATTGCGACATGCGCATTAGCGACCTCACTGTGAACTAGCCGGCCCTATCGGACCGAATGCCCGGGTGAAGGGCAGAAGGAACCGGCAACGCTGGTCCCTCAGGAATGTCGACTGGAATCTGCCGATGGCGGCCTCTGTCGGCGGCGTGGAGCAAGTATCCTCTACTTCGCAGTGTCTCCAAGACTCCAGCTACAGGTCTCCAAGGGCATATATTGTAGCTTAGTGCAGTAATGGAGGGTCAGAGCTCGGCTAGTGTATGTTTTGTCAGAGAAAAGCAATATGATCACCACTCCCACCAATGAACACCAATAATACTCATACCTATATATATATATATATATATATATATATATAAAATACCAATAAAAAATATAAATTGACTATATAAAAAAGTAATTGACCTGATTTTATTGTTAATCTTGATTAGCAGAGTTAGTTCAGAGATTGACTTAAGTCTGTGAATGAGAATGGTTAGGATTTCATCAAATTTATCAAATGAACGACTTTACGACTTACGTAATTAAGTAATAAATTAAAAATGAGTAGAAACACAAAGCTGTAGACATAAGTGCAATGTGAGTTAGCAATGAAGACATATTAACATGTATCAGGTGATTTAAGTCACAATGTTCAAAAGGGGTCAGCTGGTCTCAAAATGAAAGGAAGTATTTAAGAAAAAATCGTTATGAGTAAGGTGGAAGTGACATGTGAGTACATAATATGACAATAGTCTTATTAACAGTAAATAATAAGTGTTGAGTGATACATAAGACACCAATAACCACGCAGATGATAAATTTTGTCATGTCCAAACTACCAATGAGGGTCTTATTGAGATTACCAGTCCATTCTTTTGTACATAAATCCTTTTTTGTTTATTTTTATAAAATTGTGACATACATACATTTCCAGCTAATGTATGACACGGGGAGAGAATAGTGTTTGTGGCTCTTCTAAGCAGACGCTAATCGTACATTAATCTATTGGGTTAACAAGAAAGTGATTTCGGTTAGTTTCGTTATTTTTTGGTCAATGTTAGAATTTTTTTCTTTTGAGTTTTGGTAATCGATACCTTTAGGCTGCTATAGAAAGAAATTCTGTGTAAGTTTGTTTACAACTGTCAGTTTACGGTCAGTTTTAACATGGAGTGCAAAAATAAGCATTTTCGACACATTTCACTTTTTTATTTTCATAAAGGCAAGAAAGCGGCTGAGGCTCACAAAGAGATTGTGAAGTTTATGGTGTTGATTGTTTAACAGAACGCACGTGTCAGAATTGGTTTAAAAAATTTCGTTCTGGTAGACCTGAAGTTGATGATGACAAAATGAAAGCCATAATTGAATCGAATCGTCATATAACTGTGCGATAGATTCTAAAACAGTTAAATGTATCACACACAACAATTGAAAATCATATAAGACGTCTTTTGGACTTGTTAAGAAGCTCGATATTTGGGTTCCGCAACGACAATGCGAGGCCTCACACATCTTTAGCAACACGTACGAAACTATTGTAGCTTCGTTGGGAAGTGATGTCGCATCCCCCATACAGCCCCGACCTTGCACCATCGGATTATCATTTATTTCGAAGTTTACAAAACTTCTTGAATGGAAAAAATTTCAGTAATGGCGATGACCTCAAATCGCACTTTGTTGAGTTTTTTGCAGATAAGGACCTGAGGTTCTATGGGCGCGGGATCGTGAAGATAGCAGAAAGATGGCAAAAGGTCATCGAACAGAATGGAAGATATTTGACTGATTAAAGTTCAGTTTTATTTCACACTAAAAAACCGAAATTACTTTCGTGTCAACCTCAATATTTTTACATGTGCTAAAAAAAAGAATGTGTTTTCTACAGACATTTGTCTAAATACGAATATATACATTTTGTTTGCCATTCGATAGCAAAGATACTATTTACATTTGACTGATTAATGATCGATAATCGATTCTTTTTCTCCACTCTGAAGTTGCATCTTCTTATATATGTCACCATGTTCGATTTTAGGAGTATCGATAACAGTCAATTCATCTTTAAGGGAATCCTAACAGTATTCAGACATTCGTAATGCAACATAGCTTTTCTCAATAGATTATTTCATCCCGACTACAATCTGGAATGTTTTGTTGTTAAAGACAACATAAAGTTGGTGCTCCTATATTCCCAATAAGAGAAACCTGTTAAATTTATATCGTTGTTCAATTTCCTTTCCGAGGCTGAGTCACCCAGCCGCACACTGGTTCCTAACGACGAAAAACGGGACTAAAGTCCATTTTTGACACTTTCGTGGCCATAAAATGGTATTATAATTCAGTTAGAGAGGTACCTAAGGTATTCAGAACCGATGATTTCTAAGCTCTGGTCGTTATATTGTAAGCTCATCTACTTGAAGAAAGAGGAAGGGGTTAAGAATAAACGAGAAAATCGCGAGGAAAAGCCAAGTTTTGTAATGACGGGTAAAAGATATTTCAAGCTTATTTTAAAATTGTCTTTCAGTGGCTTTCTTTTACAGGGCAAAAAATGAAGCTAGCACGTTATTCACACCCGGGAAAATGTAATGATAACGTGCGCTTAGGTAGTTTAATATAAGAAAAATTCTAGTTTTTATACATTATTTACGCTTTTAGAAGCTTATGAATCTTCCGCTTCCACCCGCTTTTTAAAATGAAGTTGATTCGTGTTCATACAAATATGGAGAAGCGATTAAAACACAAATTAGCTGCGACCGAGTGCGACCCTTGATTCTAGATCCTTATTAGTGGAGACAAACGCGTCTGTTTATTTAAATTCTGAGTATTTGACTCGCTATTAAAAATTAAAGAAATATACAAATGTGGTCCATTCCTTGTTGATCTTCTGACTCAGTTGTTACCACCATTTAAAGATAATAATCATGGTTTCTGCCATAAAAGTGCCGTATTTGGAGTTCGAACGAACGCAAAGGTAAGGAATTGAGTGAGTTATAGTCAATTTCTCAACATCAATATGCAATGAAGTATAGTTTGACAAAAAACGGGCTCACACATCTTTCAAAAAAATTTCTGAGCTTATGAGCAAATTAGGAAGCCTTTCAAATTTGTTCGGGACCGAACCAAAGAAGGACGAAAGTGATACGCTATCAAAAGAAGAAGCCCTTGCTCTGTTTGTCGAAACAACAAAGTAACATTATAATAATCACGAACTCTCTGGATTTATGTACGAAGATGGAATTGAAAACTGATGTTTACCAACTTTACTACTTTACTCATCATGTTGTTTTTTTCAAATATAGCCATTAATCGGGGAAATAGTTTTATTATGAGGACCTACCTATGCTTATGTGCTGTCTACCTACATGTATTTATTTCCCAATACATTTTTTCACACTACAAACAATGATGACTATGTGGAAAACTTACCTAATATTTTCTTGGTTGTTGAATAAGTCGCGTAAACTAACACCATTTCATTCAGCGTAAAAAAAAAACTTTGAAAATCATGGGTCACACTCGATTTTTGTGAAAGTTTTTTGTGTGTCTATTTTCGGACTATTTTTGCGCTATTTTTGGAAAATTTATCACCAGTTTTCCATCAAGGGCAATCTATACCTTCATTACAAATGTGAAAAAAAATTTTTTGAGGCGAACTTTACTCTTTTGCAGACTTTTGTCCCGTATTTCGTCGTTAGGAACCAGTGTGAGCCGTGTTGAAAATATACCTAGTTAAAATAATCCGTAATTAACCTGCACATTCCGTATTATATGCTCCAGTAATTATCCATGGCTGCATAGTGGGATTCCATCACCATTAGCGCTCCGTGACACCTGCATTCTCCGAGTCCAGCCGACTGGAACCGGAAGCTACTCCAGTCATTCATGGTGCACTCTCTATAGCCCAAGGGCTTCTCCTGGACACAACAGCCACTGTTGGACAAATCATCTTTCACAGTCTGAGTGTTACCATATGCTATTATTCCAGACTTCAATATAATTATATTTCTTCAATTTATATTATATTTCAATATAAGAACGGTTAATTCATCAAACAATTATTGGATAACTCGATGGGATAACAGTTTTGGCTATACACAAAATATATGTTAAATGTATAAAAGGGCAACGTTTCGACGTAATAATAAGTATCCTGCATTAGGTACGAAAGTAGATGTTAAAAAAAATAAAGGTGATTATTAGGTACAAAAGAAGAATAGGTACGCAAATAATTATTATGATATGAGGTTAAAGCAATTCATAGTACACATACGAGTATACCCCTATACTTCTGTACCTATTAAACGTTTGTAACCTGTTAATAAATTTAATAAAAATCATTAAACACCCCTATTCAATCAGCATAATTCATAACACTCGGTCACATTTTCAAGGCTAACTATAATGCTCTGAACTTATGGCGATTTGCCAAAAAACTCCGATCAATAATAAAATTCAGACCAAGGATATCAGATACCACCTCTAATCATTACAATCGAATGTGCCATTAAACCGTTGAACTCTGAAAAACCTTTTGTTTAGACGAAACATTAAGTAGACTGGCTGTCTTTGGAGTTTAGCCTACTACTACTACTACTACTACTACTACTACTACTACTACTGCCACACCTCAGCCTCGGAAAGGAAATTGAACAACGATATAAATTTAACAGGTTTATCTTATTGGGAATATAGCAGCACCATCTTTATGTTGTCTTTAACACCAAAACCTTCCAGATTGTAGTCTACTACTACTGTCTACTACTGTTATATGTACAAAATTTGCTTTGTCAGTTCAGAAACCGACAAAATAAAATATGACCACTATCCTGGACCATTGGAAGCCAATAAAAAATTCCATGACAAAGTTATTTGATCGTCCTAATGTCAAGAACGCTATCCAGTAGCACTCATCCCTGCAATCCTGCTCGAAGATTGAACCGGAAATGGCATTAAGATCGTTCATTACAGCATGCCTATCTGTCCAGAGCGTCTGCGGCTCTCACGCTGATCTCTGCTTCCTTCTTAGCTAGAGATTTCTAGGCTATGTATGAATGCGTGTTTATTTTAAATACTGTATTTATTTTTCTAATTAAGAACGTGCATATAAAATGACGAGGATACTACTGATACATGGAACAATTTTGTATATTTATATTCAAAAATGAATATAGTGTTCGGATAAAAAATTGCTCCTTGGCCCGGAATCGCAGCCTGGGACTGAAAGCTTCCGCCCTGGCGCCCTAACCGCTGGGCTGTCGATAATCATATTGTGTTTCTGTGCCTCTCCCTTGCCGAATTCAACTGTTGCTGAAATAGCCGACCTGAATTAGGAGACAGCCTTGCCAAAAACAAGACCTGACTTCTCCCCCCCCCCCCGATAAAGACATTGAAGGTGAAACATAAGACTTATATTGGACATGTGTTGGCTCGGGGGAGTCACTGGCTGTGCTCACTTCATTGATTTTCAACGGTATACGCTACTGTTTGGCTTCGTGTTTCATTCTGGTGTTTTTGCCAAATATCGACCAAAGCCACCTTTCAGTTCACACACTCTCTCACTTTGAAATAAATCGACGATCGCACTGAAATAGCCCCTGTTCTCAGCTGTATACATATATATATATATTCTTATTTTAGAAGCTCAAAGGAAAAATATGTAGGTGAGAAATAGGTAAACCAAAAACCTAATGTTTATCTACATCAATCTCACTTTGCGCTAGGGAATACTTTCGCATATTTTTATTAATTTATTATGGTTATAAAGAAATCCGACCAGGCATAACCTTTACTTCACACTCCGCATACAAAACCAAATACAGTAAACGGAAATATGAATCATCACCAACTACCCTTGCAACACGAAAATAACCACTGTGGTCACAATTCAACAATTTGTGCTGATCTTAAAATGAAACATATTTAAATAAAACAATTACTTTTGAAAATCTACTGATTCTGGGAGATCGGTAACAACAGACAATATACTTTTAAAGATACAATCATAATAGAACTAAACATCTCCATCCAAGTACGAAATATTAATTTCGAATATTGCCTCAGCGTATTGACGGTGGGCACTCAGTTTTTTATTGTAGAGGACACGTTATTTATTTTTTATAGTAATTAGTGTTTTATAAACTAATGTTACTAGATATAATGAAAGAAAGGACGCTGAAATAACCCCAAGGTCACTAGTGTCAATAAATATAAACAAAAATCCTCTACACGGCCTACATAATATATGACCCCTATTCTAACCTAAACAAATGGTCTAACCGGAAATATGTTTACCGACTCCCGGTCAGAGACAGGATGACTCTCAAACAGACGATGGAGGTCATTAGTAGTCATTACTTATGGATGTCACGACAGTAATGACCGGATACTCTCTGACTACTGATCAGGACTCTGGTTGCTATGGACACTTTGTCGTCTTGGCGTACTTCTCCAATTTATTCCCTTCTTTCCAATTAATGGATATCACCTCCATGTTTAAAAATGTTTGACTACCGTAAGTCTATATTGCCATTTTTTGTACTGATAGGATCGGAAATTGAAACTATAAGCTAGTCCTGGACCTAGGCAATATGAATCTGCTTCAACTTATTAAATTAAAGAGTCACAATATTCATACTGTTTTTAGTTTTAAGGTCCTTGCAAAAAAAAATTTTAGTTAAATTCCTGACTACAAAGGGGAAAAAGGCTATATAGCTTGAAACGGCTACCCAACAATCCATATACAATACAAATACAATAACCCTAACAATCCATATACAATAGAAATACAATAACCCTAACAATGATGAAAATATTAATTAATTAATTAACATTTGTTTGGAAATCGGTTTTGGCGTTCCTACATACTTACATTAATATTTTATGACAAACTAGCATTTTATTTTTTACGCTGTGTCTTACACGTTGTATCCGTGTTTTATATATATACCTGTTTTATCTACTTATGTATTTATCCTTATATTTACACTCATTGTAAATCTTTACCTCTATTCACATTTTTCTTTAACATCTAAATTCTTTTCTTGTTACCAGAGCATGAGTACTATACATGTCAAAACGAGGCGATCTACCAACTAAAATGTTCAACTCATTTAAATATTATTATTAGTTAATAGACGATAAATTGAAAAAGAGATTATGATGTGACCTTAACACGGATCTACCAGTTGTAAAATCGTGATGTTATAAGGTTTTAACCTTACATTCTCTACTCAATGTAATTTTGAACTTAATCTATTGTTAATTAATTAACTTTTGACGGAACTATTTTATTATCTACAAAGTTTCGTTTGGAGACAGCTGAGAGACAGGTTCGTCATATTTTGTACGTGCGTATCCAAAGAAGATAAGACAATTAGAAAGATCGGAGAGAGTGCAGACAGATCCTTGACCGAAAATCCCCTCAGAAGCTCTCCCTCCCAGATCCCAGATTCCCACAGGACGAGGAGTGACTGGCAGGTTTTGGTCCCCGCCGTGGGAGGATGTTGGGCCATATAACTCAGACAATAGCTCACCTCCCGTCTAACACGGTCCATTGAAACTTGATGGCTGTTTTGATTACATTATAAACAATTGCCTGCGTTTGAGTTAGGAAATAAATGACTGATTGCAGAGGCTTTTGCAAGGTGACAACTTCAAGAAATTTTTGAGTCTATCTAAAAGTCGGGGACTTTTGAACAATGAATCAACCGTCATAAATCAAGTTTTGACTTGTAACATTATTTTATGACGCAGAGTGGTACAATTAGGTAACGATAAACGATTGTGCCTTCTTGACATTAAACATCGCGACGTAATAAACATAAAATGATTGCTTATAAAATTGTAACTTGGGAACTGTTCCAACTTAAAAATAACTTAAATTAAGTTAATTTGAGAATGTGGGAGGTCGTTAATAAGTTCATTATAGCCGTGGGTAGTGTTGATAAGTGCTGTGAGAAGGTTTTTTCCTCGCTGTTTCTCTGGCAACAAATTTGTTTCTGAAAACTTCCCTTGGCCAACACTCAATGCAAATGTACACTACTACAGATTGTGGTACTACAGATTGTATGCTTCGGCGCACGACTTTTTCATTGGCTCATATACGAGTATATTACTTGCTGTTACTAATCCGCCGTTTACGTGAAGTGATCCGACGAAAACGATCGAAATTGTGGCAAAACAATTCGTGGAAATTGCATCACGATAACGCTCTCGCTCACACCTCACTGACTATTCGTAATTTTTTCAGCAAAAACCAACACTGTTGTGTTACCTTAGCCAACGCATCCACCGGACATAGCTCCCTGCCACTTCTTTAGTTTCCTCAAGTTGAATAAAAACCTTGAAAGGACGACGTTTTGACACCATTGATGAGATCAAAGAAGAATCGCTGAAGGAGCTAAGAGCTATATCGAAAAGTGCTGGCACAAGTGTACTTTATCTGAGGGGGGGGGTCACTTTGAAGGGGGCAAAATTTCTATCGATGAATAAATAAAAAAAAAAAAATTCTTGTTACTTTTTGATCAAACCTCATATTTATATAATAAAAGTTATATCGATACCCAAACAAAAATTAGCCATGTAAAATAATTATTTTTTAATATTCTTTCATAGGATAACTCAATGTCTTAAATATCAAGGGAGCAATTCTGTATGGCATTGCACGATAACTACGATTTGAGAAAAGTTATAAATTAAAGAATCCAATTATTTTCTCTTTATTCTACCTGACAGTCTCAGGTTATTTCAAAATATTCTTTGATATTTTCAGTCAAGTTGTATTATCCTCCCCTGGCAAACCATCTTGCTTTAATTAGACTAGACTCGCTTCATTGCGCTGATGACAAAATGACCCTTTTCGCAATAGCACATCTGCTGGGAAGTTGAATATTGACCGAGGTCAGTTAGAGGACATTATTGCACTGGGTCTCAGACCATCAACGAGATAATTACTTCCGTAATGAGACTGCTCCTGGAGTATCTAGGCCACAACTATTTTCGCTGCAAGGGCAGACGTCGGCGATCAATCGAATCCTCTGTGGGTTTTGGTTTCATTGTAAAACATCAAATCCATAATTCAAACATTTAAGATAGATAGGAAGGGGAAAAACCCACTTTATTCTCGGAACAAATACCCTTATCAGCAGTAAAAAAGTACAAATAAAGAAAGAAACATTCTGACTAGAAAACAAATAACGAATAAAATTGTAAATAAATTCATAGATGGGACGATAAAAAATTCATACCATATTTAAATATCTTCATTCACTCGCTCATTCATACAGTATTTATAAACAGCCCAGAGACCTCCCAAATCCACATCGGTGCTCACCTCCCTCGAGGATCGGCGCAAGTGGAGGCTGACCAAGAACGCGAGAGCCACAGACGCTCATGACATGATTAAAGAAACTGGCCATTGCCAGGATTATAGGATGAGGATAAAAAAAAAAGGATTATAGGGATGAGTGGTGCAGTTCTAGGGGATTAGGGTGGTTGGGTAGGTTACTATGGAATTTCATGAACTTGGAAGAGATGAGTTCAAGTATGTAGGGTATATTAAGATCGTTATGAAGGGCTTTGTTGCTGACGTACTAAGGGGCATTTACTATTGTTCTCAGGACTTTTGATTGAAAGGGTTGGATACGCTTGATGTTCGACTTTTTTGCTGTCCCCCATAGCTCTATTCCGTATGTCCAGATTGGCTTAAGTATAACTTTGTAAATAAGTAGTTTATTTTCTATTGAGAGATGGGATGTCCTTCGAAGTAGTCTGTACAGTTGTCCAAAGCGACTGTAGTTCATGACTTTTTAGCCTCGTATGAGGGTTCCATATCCTGGATAAAGTTTAGTAAAAATAAATAAATATTTTTCAAGCGTCCTCAACTAGCAAGGAGCACCTGCCTGGGTGGTTAGGAGGTGGGATAAGATGGTTTTGAAGCTTCATAGCAAGGAGCACCTGCCTGGGTGGTTAGGAGGTGGGATAGGATGGTTTTGAAGCTTCAAAGCCCGTTTGAGGCTCAGCCTCAGGAAGGGCGAAAAATAAAAAAAAAAAAAAAAAAAAAAAAAAGGTTTTGAAGCTTCATAGCAAGGAGCACCTGCCTGGGTGGTTAGGAGGTGGGATAAGATAGTTTTGAAGCTTCATAGCAAGGAGCACCTGCCTGGGTGGTTAGGAGGTGGGATAAGATAGTTTTGAAGCTTCATAGCAAGGAGCACCTGCCTGGGTGGTTAGGAGGTGGGATAAGATAGTTTTGAAGCTTCATAGCAAGGAGCACCTGCCTGGGTGGTTAGGAGGTGGGATAAGATAGTTTTGAAGCTTCATAGCAAGGAGCACCTGCCTGGGTGGTTAGGAGGTGGGATAAGATAGTTTTGAAGCTTCATAGCAAGGAGCACCTGCCTGGGTGGTTAGGAGGTGGGATAAGATAGTTTTGAAGCTTCATAGCAAGGAGCACCTGCCTGGGTGGTTAGGAGGTGGGATAAGATAGTTTTGAAGCTTCATAGCAAGGAGCACCTGCCTGGGTGGTTAGGAGGTGGGATAAGATGGTTTTGAAGCTTCATAGCAAGGAGCACCTGCCTGGGTGGTTAGGAGGTGGGATAAGATGGTTTTGAAGCTTCATAGTTTTGATCACTAATACTGAACAGTTCCTTCACAAGCGGCTAATTAGTTTTTACGGATACTTGTGAGTATATTCCGCTCTGGTCTCGGACATATCTCGATATTCTCATACTCCAAAAAGTGCAAGTTAGTATATAATCAATGCGAATGATTTTTGGTTAAGCAATTCGAAAAAAAAAAAAATTGGCTGTGCAATCGATCCTCCGATGGTTATAATAAAATGTTGATAAGAAATGTTCTGTGGTTTTTTATTGACATTACGTTGTTCTTACTCGTTTATTGATTCGTTCGTTCTCTTTTTATATGGCTATGTAAATTACTTCCACAATGAAATATTCATTGTTGATTCATTGAATGTCGACCCTAGCCCAAGCCAAAGCTATCAAACGCAGCTTGTGGGTGCATAAAGACATCAGTGTGGGTGGTAGGATGTGATGTCTGTAGGCTGGCTGGGATAGGTGTAGGATCTTAGTCGATTCTCTCTCTCTCTGCGCAGAGTGTATTCAAGATACGCTGGAAAGAGGTATAGTATATTTTAAACATGTTCGACGGATTGTAATTCCAGTCATCATTGGAATGTAGTGAGTAAAGATACGAGATTGGGTCTGTGAGGTTTGCCAAAAATGGACGGTTTTAGAAAATGGCATTCAATATAATAAATTAAAAAATAATATATAATTCGTCAGTTCTATAATATATGAGCAGAATAATTATTCCTAGTGCACTTATACCTCCTGCTGTAGTGCCAATTCTGTTGTACAAAACTTTTGTCAGTTATGGACACTTACATTTCTATTTGTTTATCAAGCATGAAGTCCCAGTAAAGTACAACATAGTGGGCCTCCTCGATTACAGTCAATATATAATTATGTTTTCTTTATTATGTTACTACAATTATTGCTTAAAGGTTATTCCACAAAAAAAGTCCTTTAGGCGAGCTTTAGGGCTCTCAGTTTAGATGGCTAAATTTTATTTTATTATGTATTTAATACATTTTTTAGTTGTAAAAATGGTCATGTTTACCGTTTCCACAAGTGACGTTTTCAACTGTGACATCATGCTCCTCTATGACCACACCTATTATAACTTAATCCTTTGCAATGTATTTCTCAGCTGTGTTATCAAGTTTCAGAAATTGTAATAAAACATTTATTGCTCAATTTGAAATAGGAAAATCCTGTTGAAAAGTGGTTTCTAGACGCATGTGGAAGGTAGGGGATGAACCTTTGAAGTTATTACGTCATCTTTTAAACAAATGAACCACTTGGGGGGGGGGATATAGTTGGACTAGAGGCGTTTAAAGTGTCCAACTCCACTGCGGTGCGTGTGCGTGTTTTAATTGATGTCAACACTTCGCCAGCCTCTACCAGTAAGTAATTCCGAGTAAATTTTTTTAAAAATAATCTTCAATTCAATAGTAATTAAAAAGATCGCTGGGGGGGGGGGTTAATTTAATTTAACTATTTTTGCTTTCTTCTGTTCTTTATCGCCTAAATAATAAATCCTTCCATGTAGCACTTCCACTACCAGAACATTGATGGGTTTTTTCATAATATTCCAAGCACTTTGATTTTTGCAGGTTAAAGCATTGAAAATTACAGTGTAAAATAATTCTCTACCTCCGCTGTTGGTACTACATAGGATTATAAAGACAGGGTGATATATTATAGCCTGGGACAGGAGCCTGGGCTAATCCACCGACAGGGCATCTGCGAGGACATCCCCGGGGACCCTTGCTGGAAATAATTTATTTGCGGGGGGGGCGCGGCATTGATTCCGCTCACAGGACAGACGGACGGACACACACACACTAGAAAGAGAGAGGTGAGGAATGTGACCGGTAAAAAGCAGGCGGGTTTAAAGGCAGCAAGGCACGAGGGGGGGAGAGGTGCGCGCGCAAGCCAGCCGTTGCAAGGCCCTGCAGAAGAGTTGTTTACAGTGCCCTGGCCGAGTCTGTGGCAGCGAGTGCTATCGTTCTCTGTCATTGTCTGTTGTATGCTGTATATGTTGTAGCGGCAACCCTACCTGTGCAGCACCAGGGGACACGGATCCACCGGACCAAACACCAGGTGAGTGCTTCTATATCTGTCTGTCCGCAACCCCTCCCCCCTCCAGTCCTCCTGCCCTTTAAACCTTTAAATACTTAGTTCCGAGGTCAGACACACCGGTATAGTGAATATTTAAATTGAGTAGAGACGAGTCTGTCGGCAGATTAGCTTGAGTCGATGACAAAAAAGTTTTAATCAAATTGACTAATGGACGATCTTTTGACGTCCTCATAACAAGAAAATAAATTAAATATTAACAAGGACTATAATAGGCCATAAAAAAAGTACTTTCGGAACATAACCATGTCAGGATTCCTGCCACACAATTTAAATACTGTCCGCAAGTACGTACGGATCAAAACCTTTCCGAGACTGTTTTTTTTTTTTTGACAAGATTTCAACATGTCATTCATTACTTGAATATCCTAAGCAGTCATTTTAGTATAATTTAAGGCAATTTAAATTGCAATTGCGTGGCTCTAAATTAAGTATGTTAAACGTTGCCATGAGTGCGCGATCATCAATGTATCATCTCTGCCCACCTGTTTTACAGTCTTTTTTATTTTTATTTATTTTTTTTTAAATATTATACCCCTAAGTGTTGTAATAACATGGAATACCAACTGCTCCCCTAATCAAATTCTAGCCGAATGTTCGTTGTTCGGGGCGAACTGGTGATGTTTATTCGCGAGGACTGTCGCCACCCGTTCAGACATGGCGGAGTCGGGTCAGGGCCGACTCTCCGTTGGCTGCTGGGATTGTAACATCACCGCTCGGGTCGGCCTCCTGCGATAGCATCCGCGAACTCTTCACGGGGAAATTCGCCTGACAATCTCAACGATGTTTGTTACACAGTTTGAAAATGTCATATCTCACTCGGAAAAAAGCTATTATGGAAAAAAACAGTGCATTATTCAGCCAAAGGCGTTTCATCGATAATTATACCATTTCGTACAACAGTCCCTTTGTCTTCATGGTGAAATTATAATAAGCTTCTTACCACAAACGATTGCCATTCAACCACTATCAAGTGAACCTTGCAATGAATAGCAATAAAGATTGTATACAGATTATATCGATAGTTTTTATGAGAAATTAACAACACGTCCTTTGTTATGCTACCTCTTATTATTTAATATATCTATAAATAAATATGTATTTGGGTTTGGAGCCTTTATTCAGAGATTCTCTGCGCTGTGTGGCTCTGACAGCACTCCTGGAGGCAATGCAATTTTCCAGTTATCGATATCATTGATTGGTTATTTTATTTTTGTTAAATTAGAATATCATACTTGTCACAACATACAATGAAAAAGCCTTACATATGCAGGAATTGTGTAATTAAGTGGATTATATTCAATTATTAATTACAATTGGTACCCGGTAAAAGCCTTGGGTTAGTGTATAGTTTCAAAAATACACTCTGTTCAGATATTTTATCAGAAATATAATAAGAGACGACCTCCTTCTCGAGATTGAATTATCTTGTAAACAGTTAATGTTGTTTATGTACACTATTAGCGCTAAAAAAGAAATATTGGCGATTTCATCTTTTTTTAAAATACTTTTTAAAATGGAAATATTTGCTCTTTCCGTTTAGAAGTCAGAACGCAAAGAAGGAAAGCTAATTGAAACCTAATTATAATCTCTACTCTGATTGGCTCTGGTGAAGTCTCACAGCCTTGTGTTGCATAGCAACCACAAAAACAAATGAACTATTTTACTTTCATAAATTAAACTGAATTGGATAAATAATTCCAATGAATTATTTATTGTGCCATTGATAAAAATTAATTTAAATTTAAATATTAAAATTCAAAAAAGCTAAAAACATATGAGGTTTTACGCTACTATGATTTTATGAAAGCTTCCATAGGTTATCTTATTTAATTTTAAGGTTATTTTCAATTGAATTATTCGCGATACAGTATGTTTCTTTTTTCTTAAATATATTTTCGTTTGTATTGTATCTTATTTACCTGGTTCTCGGTTATAATACACAAACACAGTTTAAGTATATGAGGTGGCCATTCCCACCTGTACACTAAGTTGACAGACCACGCACAAATTATCACCTGTTACTTAGTGACCACCCAACTGTTTTGACGTTTCCAAAAGGTCCATCTTTGCCAGGTACTGTTGACCAACTTTCTAGGTGTCAGGTTAGCTGTTGTTCTCTCAATGGATATTGTCTTCTGGTAGCTTTGCTTTTGTTTATCCTCTGCTGTTGTAAAGATATGTCGTAGAAGAGTATTCCAATACTATACCGCCCGCCCTGTTAGTCTAAAATGGAGTATGTTTTTACAATATTTTTCCACTAAGCTAACATCCATTAGTGTAACTCTTTCTACATAAGTATATTAGGTTTGGTGTATATGTGTTAACGGTAAATAATTAATAAATCCTGGCTAAGTTTTAAAGAAACAAAATGCTGGAAGTGGTTAATTAATTGCACTATTTTATTTAAATGAAGCTTCTTCATAAAAAGAATTCTCAGCTCAATGATCGAGTTTTGTCTCGTTTCAATTTCAAACGATAACCATAGCTACAGAGCTGTGTTAGAACTAGCGTTAACTCATTCTCTAGCAGCGAGTTAACCAACTCTATAACCAGTGCCATAATGCCCTTAACTGCATCAGCGAGTTAAGTAGTCATTACCTGCTACCTCTCAAGTGAGGAAACTAATACTCTCGATAAATTGTATCCATTCCTATTTAAGTAAAGAGAGTGCACAAACGATGGACAGTTAGGCAACTGGACAACTTAATATGGAAGTATGTGCTCAGAATTTTCGCACTGGACCATTAGAAAGTACTAGTATCGAATGAAATGTATCGCTGCAATCCTCTATGGACTATGACTGACTAGTTGTGTGTCTAGAAATTTTTATTACTTCAAAAATTTATTCTTTTCTATAGTAGAAACGGAAATAGGTATAAGAGAAACATGAGTAGCTAATCAACTGATAATTAGAAACAGTTGACGGGTGAATTACCGCAATGTAAACAATTGAATAATGATGTAATATGAAACAAAAAATAATATAATGTGGATTCGCTTGATGTTCGATTTTTTTGCTTCGTATGTCCGGATTGGGTTAAGTATAACTTGGGACTATAAATTAAAGTATTGAAATCCAAAGGGGAAGTGACGAATACAATATTATCAAAGTCACTTTCTTTATGTTATTTACGTTGCATGAGTTTTCATTTATATAGTTGTCAGTGCCCAAAAATTCACATTATTATCAATTATTCATTAGGAAATATCAGAAAAGAAAAAATAAACATAAGAATTATAGAATCGGTGAATCTTGTTGCTACTTATGCCCAATACACTTTACTAAATCAATGTTTACAGTTTTCGAGAATTATTTTAGTACATTATTGTGTAATTACAGTACTCGACAAACGGCTGACCTGGGACCCACATACGAGGCTAAAACGACAAAAACAAATCCAATCCTTTCAATCAAAAGTCCTGAAAACAATAATAAATGCCCCTTATCACGTCAGCAACAAAACCCTTCATAACGATCTTAATATACCCTACATTCTTGAACCCTTCCTTGTTCATAAAATTCCGTAGTAACCTATCAAACCACCCTAATCTCCTAGCACAGTCATTACACTGTACCACTCATCCCTATAATCCACCTCGGAGACTAAAGCGGCAGTGGCGTCGTGACCTGCTATAAATAAGTGGCAGTTTCTCCAATCATGTCCTGAATGTCTATGGCTCTCGCGCTCTTGGTCAACCTCCTCTTGCTCATATCCGGTAACACCGCTGACGGAAGAGCGTTGGGGACTTCCCAAGACTCCGCTTCCTCTTTCGCATGCGAGGGAGGTGACAACTATGGATATGGGAGGCCTTCTGGGCTGTTTGTAAATATTGTATGAATGAGGGAGTGAATGATGAATTGTTAATACTGTATGAATGAAAACATTTATCACAATTACTTATTTCAGTTTTACCATGTAGCCAGGATATTATGTGGAGTTTTAAGGAAGGTCGTCTATGTCCATACTCCAAGCAAGCGATGCATAGTCCCCCCCACCAATAGTCCTTAGGAGCGCACTCCTTTTTCAACACCTTCTCACCATTCAGGCAGACGATTGCTGCTAGCTTGGAATTTATGAATTCCATCTGCAATTGTCTTATTTCGTTCACGTAGGATGGTTATCTTTTAATGTTTGTGAGATTCACTCTTACCCGTTTGAAAGTGTTGCCCTGCCATTGATGCTCTCACACGGACGCAGGCAACTATGACGTAAGGGAATCCTGACCGTGAAGAGGAGAGGTCAGTCTTCCCTCGAGTCCATTCGCCTCGACTCCGATGGTCGCGGTCCTCTCGCTTTTTTCTTCTTTTTCTTTTTTCTACTGTTCAATAGAGGAGCAGATTCCATTGCAATCTCTCAGGGCGAAGATCCCTTTTACTGTTATCTTCCTATCTCCCATTCTCCGCTGTCTCATAACATGTTGACCGTTCGTTCTATTCGGCCGGTTCCTCTCACCGAAAGGGACAGAAAGCACCATGCATCGACAAAAAGGTCGCATGCTGAGGACGGAGGAGTTAAGGGGCCGTATGATTAAATAATTGTTACCTGGAAACTGCGATCATGCGCTTGTAACGAATTAGGGAAAGGGTCTTGCGGCTATTTTGGGCTTGTAAAGTATACGCTGACAGAACCTGACTACATTTAACACAACAAGTTTAAACTACCTGATTTTAACTGAGAACGGCGTCTAATCCGCTCATGTTTAATACGGTATCTAGCGTCTAACAGTCCCCTTAAAGGACAGAATAGTTGAAAAAAAACACATTACGTCTCAGTAACTGCCTCTTTGTCAAAGAGAAATGACTCCATTATTGAAGGGAAATCGTCCGGGATAACCCTCTCAAAGTTACGCTCCTAGCCGTTCCGCGGTACCATTGCAACACATGACATCGCCAGAAACACCTTGAATCTCAAACAATCAATCCATGATCTCTTTTTCAAATGCCTACTTGTTTCTTTGACTTTACGACTACTGGCTAGTTAAAAGGCAAACGTTTCGTTCATTAAAAGGTCCCATCTTACCCTGGATAACTCCAGAGTTTAACATTACAAAGAGAGTGGTCCAAGTATTACTCTAAACACCATATTTATCTATGCAGCTATTTCAGTATTCACTACTTATATAGGTTACAGTCGAATTTATTCGTTAAATCGTTTCTTTATTTTCGGATTTAATGTCGTTTCCCTCAATTTAGACCAAATACAACACTATTTAAAAAAAACAAAACATATTTCTACATTTAAATACATAAATGATAAAAGTTATTAATCTTAGTTTAATTACCTTCTTCATCCAAGACGTGTTGGCCTTGCATGGGCAATGGTTCGGTTAATTCAATCAAACAGTGTTGCCAACTTCATCTCCTTATTTTCCCTCTCCTCGACTAACCGAGATTATTTTTGATTTATTGTTTGTTTTTTATTTTTTTTATTAGCTCTAACAGTGAATATTTATTTCAATCTATAATATCTGTCAAAAAGGGTAAAGCTCTGAGAAAAAATGTACACAATTTTTAAAATATGACGCCACAAAGTAAAATTAAAAGGAATGACCTTTTTTTCCCTGTAATTCATAAAAAGCTTTTAAAAAAATAACCCTTGCTATCTATTAAACTATCAACTCACTGAAACGATTAAAAAAAGAACATTTTTTGTACTTTGATTTCGTTCATGAAGTACTTTTTTCTAAAATCACTTAGTTTGCGCGTTATCTGAGGAAAAACGAAAAAACCTTTAAACCGCCCTCCCGCGCTTATCCCTAACCTCGGGTTCTTATAGTGTATTCTATAGGACACCCCACCCCCAACAATTGTACCAAAAATGACTTCTTTTTTTTCCTAATCGTCATGTTTTGGCCTTCGTCGCCTGGACTGAGTAGGGTATGTTTACTTCCGGACTGTCCAAGGTTAATTGTGTGAAGTCGATTTAGTTTCGTCGCGAGACCAATCCGTGTTGTGATGTAGCCTGAATCATTAAATGTAACGTTTGGGTAGTCAGACCTGCGCGTCCTGTCCAGTACCTGGGCAAGTTTAACATTCAGGTACGTTCATTTTTACGACAGCCAAAGTACTCTATAGGAGCTAATAATATATAGCTTATCTTACCCTAGTATGCCTTATTAAGTGGGTAACTAACCCTTCAATGACCTCGTGGGAATCCTGGTGGTTAGAATGTACTGTGATGTTACTCTTGGTTCCAAACAACGCGGATGATCACTTACAATAGATCACTTGGTTTCCAATAAAAAAAATACAAACAAGAATACCCCTCTGTCGTTCCACCGTTTACGGAAAGAAAAAATAAAACTGTGACCTAACTATCTGCGGTTTGCCGTCGAGATAGTCTTAGATCCTTTTCCTCTGTCATATTAAGTCTATTTGCTAATAACTACCTTTCTTTTTTTTTGTTACTGCACGAAGAAACAAACAACGCGTTTGTTTTTCAACTAATTTTGAAGGGGGGGGGGATGCCAAGCACTTTTGGCAACTTCAAAGACAAATCAATTGCACGACAAAGAAAAAGTAAGTGTAAACCCGAAATAAAACCTTATTAAACCCGGGTCTTAATAATAATTACACTGTTGACTAATAAATAATACGGTTAAGCAAACATTAAGTGATTTATATTACCAAAATTTGACTAAGTACATATCATAAAATTAAAATTACTAAGTAAGTATTACATTAAAAACAAAAGTTAATTTCTAAATTATTTCATTGAAATAAATTAGTCAGTATGATGGAAGGGCGGGTCCCTATTCCTGGCTAGTTCCTCTGCCTATAATAATTTACCTGTCCAACTCGAGGTTTAGGCAATATCTTGATGTACTTGCATAAGTCTCTAGGGCTGCGCTCTCGGAAAACTCATAAGAACCATGTCTTACCGATGAGAATACAATTTCTTGTGGTTTTGCTATTTTAAGATTTACCACTAACTTATTCATATGATTCATCTCGGATTCGCTCTTAGCTTTACTAAAGTATATTCTTAGTTTCCCTAATGTGGCTGGGCAGAACCTACAAAGGTCTCCTGTGGACAGAACCTCTGGCGCATCGACTCCCCCCCTGGAATGCCAGAGGCTCCCCCCCTGACAAGAATAGCGCCATTAATAAAAAAACCCAGGGCTAAGACTGAAGACGGTGAAGAGCTTTTAAGCGTCCATCCCCCTAATCGCGGACACGGCACTCCACAACCCATTGCTTTCTTGAAGGGGACGACCAGGCGGAGGAGAGACAATGGGGCGAGTAATGGAGTCGCGGCTACTTGCCGCTCCAGTCGCCTGGTTAATCCTTCACGGTGCTAGTAGCGTCAGCTTGATGTCATTAAAGCATAAGTTAAACAATGTACGCTTGCGTTGCGATATGTACAAAAAACAAAATATTAAACGAACATCTTCATTATTCTGGCAATATAATAGAATACTTTCAATTACTTTAAATTTTCAATCAAAATATACATACACACATACTGATAATAAGATTGAATATCACTGGTTGATAGCTTGCCGGGGAAATAAAATAAAATAAAATTAAATTAGATTAAATAAAATAAATTAAATAAAATTAGACACTTGGGATGAAGTGGCTACTAGGAGTGTTACTGTAACATACGAGCTTGTAGGTTACTAATCACTAATATGCTTATTGCTTAATGTCATGGCAATAATGACGTAATAATGACATTATCGAAGTAAAGACATGAGGTGGATAGAAGAGAAGCAGTGCACAGAGCGGCGACATGGCTTGTCATGGCTTGCGGGTTCTCACACTTCTAATTTCCTGACGGAAACTATAGATAAAGACATTATTTACATTTTTCATTTGAGAGTTACATTTTTTAGTATTTCTTATCATGCTATTGTTTACTTTTTCGGGGTCAGGGACCTTGCCAGTATGAATCACTACCAAAAATTATTTTGGCTGAATTAAAAAAGGAGTGTCTGTTAAAATCGTGTAAGTAAAGAATTGTCCTGTTTGGCTGTAAATTCGTTATAACATGAATCGGTAATGAAAAAAGGCAAGAGTTTAAAAACATCTTTGGCTTCTTGTAAAATGAAAATGTGGAAGGCGATGTCCCTCCATTGGGATATCCCTGGAGCATTTATGAGTGGGCCCTATGGGATGTGGAAATAGACAATAGACTGACCGCGCAAGTGGGTCAGACCCACCCACTCCTGCTTCGCCCATTGTTGCCAATAGGCTCGTCCCTTGTACTCTGCTTACTAACCAGGGGTGTCTTCCATCAATTAGCAAGCGTCGGGGAGAGACACCCTTGAAAGGAGTGTAAAAATAACTTTAATCACGTGTGAAATCAAATATACAGTAGGGACATAGGACAAGAAAAGAAGTATACCTTGTAGGAAAGTCTGTTTCTGGCCCGACCTTAAATTTAGGTCACGTTAACGATTGAAAAAAAACAACCTAATTCAGCGACCAAATCCTCTACATTAGGAGGGAGAGGGTTCCCGAGAGTGGTGGAATGAGCTTTGAACTGTGAGACCATTGTAAATACAAGGAGGATCGACCCTATGAAAATTCATAGAATATTGAAATTTAACGGTGATTATGAATGGTCCAAAGAACACAACGTTAAAAATCTTTCACATTTAAATGAATGCTCACAATAAAAAATTGATCACCGCTTCAATCGCTATTTGAAAGAAAATTTTGGATTTTTAAAACGCAGGAAGTGTTCAAAACTATTCACGAAATTTTCCTCGGTTTATTATTTTTTTTCTGTTCATATAATTCATCAAAGCAATTTGCCCTTCAACGTACCGTAAAGCTTTTACTGAGTCACTTCTTAAAATGGAACTCAACTTTGATAGATGTTATTAAAAGGTCGTTTAATACTTGTAATGTTTCTTATTTCAATTGTAGGAATAATGATTTGCCCGTTGGGGGGTCCTTTCAATTTTGATTCAAGAAAAATGAGAGGGAGAAAATTTCTTTATTTCACCATTATCTCGTTACATATATGTATAGTTGCCAGACAACAGGGCGCCTATAAACTAAAACTGAAATACTAATTTCTAGCGAGTCATAAAAATAAAATTGAATGTTTTTATGACTCTTCTTCCTAGCATAGAACAGCACTTATTAATGTTATAACTACGCTATAAAATAAAATCAATGCCAGCAGTATCATGTAGTCGTGAGGTGGTAATAGTGACCTAGGTGGTTTTGTTACTGTTCCTAAAGATGTACTACTACAGTCCATGGCGATGTAGAGGTCTGACAAATAGTTTCTAAATGAGCCATTTTTATTTTATAAGCAGTTTAGTTTTGCGAAGGAATGGAACAGTACAGAGGAGATACAGTATTTGTATCCAAGTTGAAAGGATATAAGTTCGGCGGTGATAGAGGACTATTTCCAACGTAAGAAAGGTTTAAAGGCGACCAGAGGTCTGTTAGAGAAACCCACGTCATGCCCAAGCCTCCAACTTGCAGCGTTAGTCACAACCGGAGGCTCAACTTGTTGTCCGTTGTTTTGTTCACAACAAACTTCCGTCGGCTGAAACCCCGTCCACTTCGAGGACCGCGGACTGCTGCGGTTCAACTCTTACTCGACTGTCCTCTGGCATCTGTCATGGCCTCCATGTCTCGGGAAGCCGAAGACTCGCGGAGAAGGGAAATGATCAGGATCGATCCTTGACCAAATAGGGAGTGTGATCCTAGACGCAATAAAGAATATTTCGTCATGGTTGGGGGAAAAGAGGTTTATTTCCAAGCAGAAGAATAGAAGCCCAATGTTGAAATATAGCGGAAATATAATTACAACCATAAGTATATTGAATCTGCTTAATTAGGAAATAAGTAATTGTGATAAATGTTCTCATTCATACAGCCCAGAGACATAGTTGTCACCTCCCTTGCATGCGAAAGAGGAAATGGAGTCTTTGGAAGTACACCACCCTCCTCCATCAGCTGTGTCATCGGATACGACATCAGCTGTGAGCCGGATATAACAATGGGTGTCGACGAAGAGCGCGAGAGCCACATACGCTCAGGACATGATTGGAGAAACTGGCCATTGCCAGGACTCCAACTGTCACGTAGTTATAGCAGGTCACGAGGCCGCTTTAGTCTCCGAGGAGGATTATAGGGATGAGTGGCACAGTACAATGACTGTGCTAGGGGATTAGGGTGGTTGGAGAGGCTACTATGAAATTTCATGAACTTGGAAGGGACAATCCTAAGTAAAGTACAAAAGAGTAGAAACTGAAGTAGCTAACCAACTGATAATTAGAAACAGTGGACAGGTGCATTACCGCAATGTAAACAATTGATAAATAATGTAATATGTAACAAAAAATAATATAATATACAATAAAGTGTCTGCTAGTTTGTTGCAGAATAAATTGGGAATGTTAAAAAAGTACATTGTTCACAGATAAAAACATTCAAAGATGCTTAGATAAAGATGTGCTCCTAGCACAGTCATTACACTGTACCACTCATCCCTATAATCCACCTCGGAGACTAAAGCGGCAGTGGCGTCGTGACCTGCTATAAATAAGTGGCAGTTTCTCCAATCATGTCCTGAATGTCTATGGCTCTCGCGCTCTTGGTCAACCTCCTCTTGCTCATATCCGGTAACACCGCTGACGGAAGAGCGTTGGGGACTTCCCAAGACTCCGCTTCCTCTTTCGCATGCGAGGGAGGTGACAACTATATGGATATGGGAGGCCTTCTGGGCTGTTTGTAAATATTGTATGAATGAGGGAGTGAATGATGAATTGTTAATACTGTATGAATGAAAACATTTATCACAATTACTTATTTCAGTTTTACCATGTAGCCAGGATATTATGTGGAGTTTTAAGGAAGGTCGTCTATGTCCATACTCCAAGCAAGCGATGCATAGTCCCCCCCACCAATAGTCCTTAGGAGCGCACTCCTTTTTCAACACCTTCTCACCATTCAGGCAGACGATTGCTGCTAGCTTGGAATTTATGAATTCCATCTGCAATTGTCTTATTTCGTTCACGTAGGATGGTTATCTTTTAATGTTTGTGAGATTCACTCTTACCCGTTTGAAAGTGTTGCCCTGCCATTGATGCTCTCACACGGACGCAGGCAACTATGACGTAAGGGAATCCTGACCGTGAAGAGGAGAGGTCAGTCTTCCCTCGAGTCCATTCGCCTCGACTCCGATGGTCGCGGTCCTCTCGCTTTTTTCTTCTTTTTCTTTTTTCTACTGTTCAATAGAGGAGCAGATTCCATTGCAATCTCTCAGGGCGAAGATCCCTTTTACTGTTATCTTCCTATCTCCCATTCTCCGCTGTCTCATAACATGTTGACCGTTCGTTCTATTCGGCCGGTTCCTCTCACCGAAAGGGACAGAAAGCACCATGCATCGACAAAAAGGTCGCATGCTGAGGACGGAGGAGTTAAGGGGCCGTATGATTAAATAATTGTTACCTGGAAACTGCGATCATGCGCTTGTAACGAATTAGGGAAAGGGTCTTGCGGCTATTTTGGGCTTGTAAAGTATACGCTGACAGAACCTGACTACATTTAACACAACAAGTTTAAACTACCTGATTTTAACTGAGAACGGCGTCTAATCCGCTCATGTTTAATACGGTATCTAGCGTCTAACAGTCCCCTTAAAGGACAGAATAGTTGAAAAAAAACACATTACGTCTCAGTAACTGCCTCTTTGTCAAAGAGAAATGACTCCATTATTGAAGGGAAATCGTCCGGGATAACCCTCTCAAAGTTACGCTCCTAGCCGTTCCGCGGTACCATTGCAACACATGACATCGCCAGAAACACCTTGAATCTCAAACAATCAATCCATGATCTCTTTTTCAAATGCCTACTTGTTTCTTTGACTTTACGACTACTGGCTAGTTAAAAGGCAAACGTTTCGTTCATTAAAAGGTCCCATCTTACCCTGGATAACTCCAGAGTTTAACATTACAAAGAGAGTGGTCCAAGTATTACTCTAAACACCATATTTATCTATGCAGCTATTTCAGTATTCACTACTTATATAGGTTACAGTCGAATTTATTCGTTAAATCGTTTCTTTATTTTCGGATTTAATGTCGTTTCCCTCAATTTAGACCAAATACAACACTATTTAAAAAAAACAAAACATATTTCTACATTTAAATACATAAATGATAAAAGTTATTAATCTTAGTTTAATTACCTTCTTCATCCAAGACGTGTTGGCCTTGCATGGGCAATGGTTCGGTTAATTCAATCAAACAGTGTTGCCAACTTCATCTCCTTATTTTCCCTCTCCTCGACTAACCGAGATTATTTTTGATTTATTGTTTGTTTTTTATTTTTTTTATTAGCTCTAACAGTGAATATTTATTTCAATCTATAATATCTGTCAAAAAGGGTAAAGCTCTGAGAAAAAATGTACACAATTTTTAAAATATGACGCCACAAAGTAAAATTAAAAGGAATGACCTTTTTTTCCCTGTAATTCATAAAAAGCTTTTAAAAAAATAACCCTTGCTATCTATTAAACTATCAACTCACTGAAACGATTAAAAAAAGAACATTTTTTGTACTTTGATTTCGTTCATGAAGTACTTTTTTCTAAAATCACTTAGTTTGCGCGTTATCTGAGGAAAAACGAAAAAACCTTTAAACCGCCCTCCCGCGCTTATCCCTAACCTCGGGTTCTTATAGTGTATTCTATAGGACACCCCACCCCCAACAATTGTACCAAAAATGACTTCTTTTTTTTCCTAATCGTCATGTTTTGGCCTTCGTCGCCTGGACTGAGTAGGGTATGTTTACTTCCGGACTGTCCAAGGTTAATTGTGTGAAGTCGATTTAGTTTCGTCGCGAGACCAATCCGTGTTGTGATGTAGCCTGAATCATTAAATGTAACGTTTGGGTAGTCAGACCTGCGCGTCCTGTCCAGTACCTGGGCAAGTTTAACATTCAGGTACGTTCATTTTTACGACAGCCAAAGTACTCTATAGGAGCTAATAATATATAGCTTATCTTACCCTAGTATGCCTTATTAAGTGGGTAACTAACCCTTCAATGACCTCGTGGGAATCCTGGTGGTTAGAATGTACTGTGATGTTACTCTTGGTTCCAAACAACGCGGATGATCACTTACAATAGATCACTTGGTTTCCAATAAAAAAAATACAAACAAGAATACCCCTCTGTCGTTCCACCGTTTACGGAAAGAAAAAATAAAACTGTGACCTAACTATCTGCGGTTTGCCGTCGAGATAGTCTTAGATCCTTTTCCTCTGTCATATTAAGTCTATTTGCTAATAACTACCTTTCTTTTTTTTTGTTACTGCACGAAGAAACAAACAACGCGTTTGTTTTTCAACTAATTTTGAAGGGGGGGGGGATGCCAAGCACTTTTGGCAACTTCAAAGACAAATCAATTGCACGACAAAGAAAAAGTAAGTGTAAACCCGAAATAAAACCTTATTAAACCCGGGTCTTAATAATAATTACACTGTTGACTAATAAATAATACGGTTAAGCAAACATTAAGTGATTTATATTACCAAAATTTGACTAAGTACATATCATAAAATTAAAATTACTAAGTAAGTATTACATTAAAAACAAAAGTTAATTTCTAAATTATTTCATTGAAATAAATTAGTCAGTATGATGGAAGGGTGGGTCCCTATTCCTGGCTAGTTCCTCTGCCTATAATAATTTACCTGTCCAACTCGAGGTTTAGGCAATATCTTGATGTACTTGCATAAGTCTCTAGGGCTGCGCTCTCGGAAAACTCATAAGAACCATGTCTTACCGATGAGAATACAATTTCTTGTGGTTTTGCTATTTTAAGATTTACCACTAACTTATTCATATGATTCATCTCGGATTCGCTCTTAGCTTTACTAAAGTATATTCTTAGTTTCCCTAATGTGGCTGGGCAGAACCTACAAAGGTCTCCTGTGGACAGAACCTCTGGCGCATCGACTCCCCCCCTGGAATGCCAGAGGCTCCCCCCCTGACAAGAATAGCGCCATTAATAAAAAAACCCAGGGCTAAGACTGAAGACGGTGAAGAGCTTTTAAGCGTCCATCCCCCTAATCGCGGACACGGCACTCCACAACCCATTGCTTTCTTGAAGGGGACGACCAGGCGGAGGAGAGACAATGGGGCGAGTAATGGAGTCGCGGCTACTTGCCGCTCCAGTCGCCTGGTTAATCCTTCACGGTGCTAGTAGCGTCAGCTTGATGTCATTAAAGCATAAGTTAAACAATGTACGCTTGCGTTGCGATATGTACAAAAAACAAAATATTAAACGAACATCTTCATTATTCTGGCAATATAATAGAATACTTTCAATTACTTTAAATTTTCAATCAAAATATACATACACACATACTGATAATAAGATTGAATATCACTGGTTGATAGCTTGCCGGGGAAATAAAATAAAATAAAATTAAATTAGATTAAATAAAATAAATTAAATAAAATTAGACACTTGGGATGAAGTGGCTACTAGGAGTGTTACTGTAACATACGAGCTTGTAGGTTACTAATCACTAATATGCTTATTGCTTAATGTCATGGCAATAATGACGTAATAATGACATTATCGAAGTAAAGACATGAGGTGGATAGAAGAGAAGCAGTGCACAGAGCGGCGACATGGCTTGTCATGGCTTGCGGGTTCTCACACTTCTAATTTCCTGACGGAAACTATAGATAAAGACATTATTTACATTTTTCATTTGAGAGTTACATTTTTTAGTATTTCTTATCATGCTATTGTTTACTTTTTCGGGGTCAGGGACCTTGCCAGTATGAATCACTACCAAAAATTATTTTGGCTGAATTAAAAAAGGAGTGTCTGTTAAAATCGTGTAAGTAAAGAATTGTCCTGTTTGGCTGTAAATTCGTTATAACATGAATCGGTAATGAAAAAAGGCAAGAGTTTAAAAACATCTTTGGCTTCTTGTAAAATGAAAATGTGGAAGGCGATGTCCCTCCATTGGGATATCCCTGGAGCATTTATGAGTGGGCCCTATGGGATGTGGAAATAGACAATAGACTGACCGCGCAAGTGGGTCAGACCCACCCACTCCTGCTTCGCCCATTGTTGCCAATAGGCTCGTCCCTTGTACTCTGCTTACTAACCAGGGGTGTCTTCCATCAATTAGCAAGCGTCGGGGAGAGACACCCTTGAAAGGAGTGTAAAAATAACTTTAATCACGTGTGAAATCAAATATACAGTAGGGACATAGGACAAGAAAAGAAGTATACCTTGTAGGAAAGTCTGTTTCTGGCCCGACCTTAAATTTAGGTCACGTTAACGATTGAAAAAAAACAACCTAATTCAGCGACCAAATCCTCTACATTAGGAGGGAGAGGGTTCCCGAGAGTGGTGGAATGAGCTTTGAACTGTGAGACCATTGTAAATACAAGGAGGATCGACCCTATGAAAATTCATAGAATATTGAAATTTAACGGTGATTATGAATGGTCCAAAGAACACAACGTTAAAAATCTTTCACATTTAAATGAATGCTCACAATAAAAAATTGATCACCGCTTCAATCGCTATTTGAAAGAAAATTTTGGATTTTTAAAACGCAGGAAGTGTTCAAAACTATTCACGAAATTTTCCTCGGTTTATTATTTTTTTTCTGTTCATATAATTCATCAAAGCAATTTGCCCTTCAACGTACCGTAAAGCTTTTACTGAGTCACTTCTTAAAATGGAACTCAACTTTGATAGATGTTATTAAAAGGTCGTTTAATACTTGTAATGTTTCTTATTTCAATTGTAGGAATAATGATTTGCCCGTTGGGGGGTCCTTTCAATTTTGATTCAAGAAAAATGAGAGGGAGAAAATTTCTTTATTTCACCATTATTTCGTTACATATATGTATAGTTGCCAGACAACAGGGCGCCTATAAACTAAAACTGAAATACTAATTTCTAGCGAGTCATAAAAATAAAATTGAATGTTTTTATGACTCTTCTTCCTAGCATAGAACAGCACTTATTAATGTTATAACTACGCTATAAAATAAAATCAATGCCAGCAGTATCATGTAGTCGTGAGGTGGTAATAGTGACCTAGGTGGTTTTGTTACTGTTCCTAAAGATGTACTACTACAGTCCATGGCGATGTAGAGGTCTGACAAATAGTTTCTAAATGAGCCATTTTTATTTTATAAGCAGTTTAGTTTTGCGAAGGAATGGAACAGTACAGAGGAGATACAGTATTTGTATCCAAGTTGAAAGGATATAAGTTCGGCGGTGATAGAGGACTATTTCCAACGTAAGAAAGGTTTAAAGGCGACCAGAGGTCTGTTAGAGAAACCCACGTCATGCCCAAGCCTCCAACTTGCAGCGTTAGTCACAACCGGAGGCTCAACTTGTTGTCCGTTGTTTTGTTCACAACAAACTTCCGTCGGCTGAAACCCCGTCCACTTCGAGGACCGCGGACTGCTGCGGTTCAACTCTTACTCGACTGTCCTCTGGCATCTGTCATGGCCTCCATGTCTCGGGAAGCCGAAGACTCGCGGAGAAGGGAAATGATCAGGATCGATCCTTGACCAAATAGGGAGTGTGATCCTAGACGCAATAAAGAATATTTCGTCATGGTTGGGGGAAAAGAGGTTTATTTCCAAGCAGAAGAATAGAAGCCCAATGTTGAAATATAGCGGAAATATAATTACAACCATAAGTATATTGAATCTGCTTAATTAGGAAATAAGTAATTGTGATAAATGTTCTCATTCATACAGCCCAGAGACATAGTTGTCACCTCCCTTGCATGCGAAAGAGGAAATGGAGTCTTTGGAAGTACACCACCCTCCTCCATCAGCTGTGTCATCGGATACGACATCAGCTGTGAGCCGGATATAACAATGGGTGTCGACGAAGAGCGCGAGAGCCACATACGCTCAGGACATGATTGGAGAAACTGGCCATTGCCAGGACTCCAACTGTCACGTAGTTATAGCAGGTCACGAGGCCGCTTTAGTCTCCGAGGAGGATTATAGGGATGAGTGGCACAGTACAATGACTGTGCTAGGGGATTAGGGTGGTTGGAGAGGCTACTATGAAATTTCATGAACTTGGAAGGGACAATCCTAAGTAAAGTACAAAAGAGTAGAAACTGAAGTAGCTAACCAACTGATAATTAGAAACAGTGGACAGGTGCATTACCGCAATGTAAACAATTGATAAATAATGTAATATGTAACAAAAAATAATATAATATACAATAAAGTGTCTGCTAGTTTGTTGCAGAATAAATTGGGAATGTTAAAAAAGTACATTGTTCACAGATAAAAACATTCAAAGATGCTTAGATAAAGATGTGCTCCTAGCACAGTCATTACACTGTACCACTCATCCCTATAATCCACCTCGGAGACTAAAGCGGCAGTGGCGTCGTGACCTGCTATAAATAAGTGGCAGTTTCTCCAATCATGTCCTGAATGTCTATGGCTCTCGCGCTCTTGGTCAACCTCCTCTTGCTCATATCCGGTAACACCGCTGACGGAAGAGCGTTGGGGACTTCCCAAGACTCCGCTTCCTCTTTCGCATGCGAGGGAGGTGACAACTATATGGATATGGGAGGCCTTCTGGGCTGTTTGTAAATATTGTATGAATGAGGGAGTGAATGATGAATTGTTAATACTGTATGAATGAAAACATTTATCACAATTACTTATTTCAGTTTTACCATGTAGCCAGGATATTATGTGGAGTTTTAAGGAAGGTCGTCTATGTCCATACTCCAAGCAAGCGATGCATAGTCCCCCCCACCAATAGTCCTTAGGAGCGCACTCCTTTTTCAACACCTTCTCACCATTCAGGCAGACGATTGCTGCTAGCTTGGAATTTATGAATTCCATCTGCAATTGTCTTATTTCGTTCACGTAGGATGGTTATCTTTTAATGTTTGTGAGATTCACTCTTACCCGTTTGAAAGTGTTGCCCTGCCATTGATGCTCTCACACGGACGCAGGCAACTATGACGTAAGGGAATCCTGACCGTGAAGAGGAGAGGTCAGTCTTCCCTCGAGTCCATTCGCCTCGACTCCGATGGTCGCGGTCCTCTCGCTTTTTTCTTCTTTTTCTTTTTTCTACTGTTCAATAGAGGAGCAGATTCCATTGCAATCTCTCAGGGCGAAGATCCCTTTTACTGTTATCTTCCTATCTCCCATTCTCCGCTGTCTCATAACATGTTGACCGTTCGTTCTATTCGGCCGGTTCCTCTCACCGAAAGGGACAGAAAGCACCATGCATCGACAAAAAGGTCGCATGCTGAGGACGGAGGAGTTAAGGGGCCGTATGATTAAATAATTGTTACCTGGAAACTGCGATCATGCGCTTGTAACGAATTAGGGAAAGGGTCTTGCGGCTATTTTGGGCTTGTAAAGTATACGCTGACAGAACCTGACTACATTTAACACAACAAGTTTAAACTACCTGATTTTAACTGAGAACGGCGTCTAATCCGCTCATGTTTAATACGGTATCTAGCGTCTAACAGTCCCCTTAAAGGACAGAATAGTTGAAAAAAAACACATTACGTCTCAGTAACTGCCTCTTTGTCAAAGAGAAATGACTCCATTATTGAAGGGAAATCGTCCGGGATAACCCTCTCAAAGTTACGCTCCTAGCCGTTCCGCGGTACCATTGCAACACATGACATCGCCAGAAACACCTTGAATCTCAAACAATCAATCCATGATCTCTTTTTCAAATGCCTACTTGTTTCTTTGACTTTACGACTACTGGCTAGTTAAAAGGCAAACGTTTCGTTCATTAAAAGGTCCCATCTTACCCTGGATAACTCCAGAGTTTAACATTACAAAGAGAGTGGTCCAAGTATTACTCTAAACACCATATTTATCTATGCAGCTATTTCAGTATTCACTACTTATATAGGTTACAGTCGAATTTATTCGTTAAATCGTTTCTTTATTTTCGGATTTAATGTCGTTTCCCTCAATTTAGACCAAATACAACACTATTTAAAAAAAACAAAACATATTTCTACATTTAAATACATAAATGATAAAAGTTATTAATCTTAGTTTAATTACCTTCTTCATCCAAGACGTGTTGGCCTTGCATGGGCAATGGTTCGGTTAATTCAATCAAACAGTGTTGCCAACTTCATCTCCTTATTTTCCCTCTCCTCGACTAACCGAGATTATTTTTGATTTATTGTTTGTTTTTTATTTTTTTTATTAGCTCTAACAGTGAATATTTATTTCAATCTATAATATCTGTCAAAAAGGGTAAAGCTCTGAGAAAAAATGTACACAATTTTTAAAATATGACGCCACAAAGTAAAATTAAAAGGAATGACCTTTTTTTCCCTGTAATTCATAAAAAGCTTTTAAAAAAATAACCCTTGCTATCTATTAAACTATCAACTCACTGAAACGATTAAAAAAAGAACATTTTTTGTACTTTGATTTCGTTCATGAAGTACTTTTTTCTAAAATCACTTAGTTTGCGCGTTATCTGAGGAAAAACGAAAAAACCTTTAAACCGCCCTCCCGCGCTTATCCCTAACCTCGGGTTCTTATAGTGTATTCTATAGGACACCCCACCCCCAACAATTGTACCAAAAATGACTTCTTTTTTTTCCTAATCGTCATGTTTTGGCCTTCGTCGCCTGGACTGAGTAGGGTATGTTTACTTCCGGACTGTCCAAGGTTAATTGTGTGAAGTCGATTTAGTTTCGTCGCGAGACCAATCCGTGTTGTGATGTAGCCTGAATCATTAAATGTAACGTTTGGGTAGTCAGACCTGCGCGTCCTGTCCAGTACCTGGGCAAGTTTAACATTCAGGTACGTTCATTTTTACGACAGCCAAAGTACTCTATAGGAGCTAATAATATATAGCTTATCTTACCCTAGTATGCCTTATTAAGTGGGTAACTAACCCTTCAATGACCTCGTGGGAATCCTGGTGGTTAGAATGTACTGTGATGTTACTCTTGGTTCCAAACAACGCGGATGATCACTTACAATAGATCACTTGGTTTCCAATAAAAAAAATACAAACAAGAATACCCCTCTGTCGTTCCACCGTTTACGGAAAGAAAAAATAAAACTGTGACCTAACTATCTGCGGTTTGCCGTCGAGATAGTCTTAGATCCTTTTCCTCTGTCATATTAAGTCTATTTGCTAATAACTACCTTTCTTTTTTTTTGTTACTGCACGAAGAAACAAACAACGCGTTTGTTTTTCAACTAATTTTGAAGGGGGGGGGGATGCCAAGCACTTTTGGCAACTTCAAAGACAAATCAATTGCACGACAAAGAAAAAGTAAGTGTAAACCCGAAATAAAACCTTATTAAACCCGGGTCTTAATAATAATTACACTGTTGACTAATAAATAATACGGTTAAGCAAACATTAAGTGATTTATATTACCAAAATTTGACTAAGTACATATCATAAAATTAAAATTACTAAGTAAGTATTACATTAAAAACAAAAGTTAATTTCTAAATTATTTCATTGAAATAAATTAGTCAGTATGATGGAAGGGCGGGTCCCTATTCCTGGCTAGTTCCTCTGCCTATAATAATTTACCTGTCCAACTCGAGGTTTAGGCAATATCTTGATGTACTTGCATAAGTCTCTAGGGCTGCGCTCTCGGAAAACTCATAAGAACCATGTCTTACCGATGAGAATACAATTTCTTGTGGTTTTGCTATTTTAAGATTTACCACTAACTTATTCATATGATTCATCTCGGATTCGCTCTTAGCTTTACTAAAGTATATTCTTAGTTTCCCTAATGTGGCTGGGCAGAACCTACAAAGGTCTCCTGTGGACAGAACCTCTGGCGCATCGACTCCCCCCCTGGAATGCCAGAGGCTCCCCCCCTGACAAGAATAGCGCCATTAATAAAAAAACCCAGGGCTAAGACTGAAGACGGTGAAGAGCTTTTAAGCGTCCATCCCCCTAATCGCGGACACGGCACTCCACAACCCATTGCTTTCTTGAAGGGGACGACCAGGCGGAGGAGAGACAATGGGGCGAGTAATGGAGTCGCGGCTACTTGCCGCTCCAGTCGCCTGGTTAATCCTTCACGGTGCTAGTAGCGTCAGCTTGATGTCATTAAAGCATAAGTTAAACAATGTACGCTTGCGTTGCGATATGTACAAAAAACAAAATATTAAACGAACATCTTCATTATTCTGGCAATATAATAGAATACTTTCAATTACTTTAAATTTTCAATCAAAATATACATACACACATACTGATAATAAGATTGAATATCACTGGTTGATAGCTTGCCGGGGAAATAAAATAAAATAAAATTAAATTAGATTAAATAAAATAAATTAAATAAAATTAGACACTTGGGATGAAGTGGCTACTAGGAGTGTTACTGTAACATACGAGCTTGTAGGTTACTAATCACTAATATGCTTATTGCTTAATGTCATGGCAATAATGACGTAATAATGACATTATCGAAGTAAAGACATGAGGTGGATAGAAGAGAAGCAGTGCACAGAGCGGCGACATGGCTTGTCATGGCTTGCGGGTTCTCACACTTCTAATTTCCTGACGGAAACTATAGATAAAGACATTATTTACATTTTTCATTTGAGAGTTACATTTTTTAGTATTTCTTATCATGCTATTGTTTACTTTTTCGGGGTCAGGGACCTTGCCAGTATGAATCACTACCAAAAATTATTTTGGCTGAATTAAAAAAGGAGTGTCTGTTAAAATCGTGTAAGTAAAGAATTGTCCTGTTTGGCTGTAAATTCGTTATAACATGAATCGGTAATGAAAAAAGGCAAGAGTTTAAAAACATCTTTGGCTTCTTGTAAAATGAAAATGTGGAAGGCGATGTCCCTCCATTGGGATATCCCTGGAGCATTTATGAGTGGGCCCTATGGGATGTGGAAATAGACAATAGACTGACCGCGCAAGTGGGTCAGACCCACCCACTCCTGCTTCGCCCATTGTTGCCAATAGGCTCGTCCCTTGTACTCTGCTTACTAACCAGGGGTGTCTTCCATCAATTAGCAAGCGTCGGGGAGAGACACCCTTGAAAGGAGTGTAAAAATAACTTTAATCACGTGTGAAATCAAATATACAGTAGGGACATAGGACAAGAAAAGAAGTATACCTTGTAGGAAAGTCTGTTTCTGGCCCGACCTTAAATTTAGGTCACGTTAACGATTGAAAAAAAACAACCTAATTCAGCGACCAAATCCTCTACATTAGGAGGGAGAGGGTTCCCGAGAGTGGTGGAATGAGCTTTGAACTGTGAGACCATTGTAAATACAAGGAGGATCGACCCTATGAAAATTCATAGAATATTGAAATTTAACGGTGATTATGAATGGTCCAAAGAACACAACGTTAAAAATCTTTCACATTTAAATGAATGCTCACAATAAAAAATTGATCACCGCTTCAATCGCTATTTGAAAGAAAATTTTGGATTTTTAAAACGCAGGAAGTGTTCAAAACTATTCACGAAATTTTCCTCGGTTTATTATTTTTTTTCTGTTCATATAATTCATCAAAGCAATTTGCCCTTCAACGTACCGTAAAGCTTTTACTGAGTCACTTCTTAAAATGGAACTCAACTTTGATAGATGTTATTAAAAGGTCGTTTAATACTTGTAATGTTTCTTATTTCAATTGTAGGAATAATGATTTGCCCGTTGGGGGGTCCTTTCAATTTTGATTCAAGAAAAATGAGAGGGAGAAAATTTCTTTATTTCACCATTATCTCGTTACATATATGTATAGTTGCCAGACAACAGGGCGCCTATAAACTAAAACTGAAATACTAATTTCTAGCGAGTCATAAAAATAAAATTGAATGTTTTTATGACTCTTCTTCCTAGCATAGAACAGCACTTATTAATGTTATAACTACGCTATAAAATAAAATCAATGCCAGCAGTATCATGTAGTCGTGAGGTGGTAATAGTGACCTAGGTGGTTTTGTTACTGTTCCTAAAGATGTACTACTACAGTCCATGGCGATGTAGAGGTCTGACAAATAGTTTCTAAATGAGCCATTTTTATTTTATAAGCAGTTTAGTTTTGCGAAGGAATGGAACAGTACAGAGGAGATACAGTATTTGTATCCAAGTTGAAAGGATATAAGTTCGGCGGTGATAGAGGACTATTTCCAACGTAAGAAAGGTTTAAAGGCGACCAGAGGTCTGTTAGAGAAACCCACGTCATGCCCAAGCCTCCAACTTGCAGCGTTAGTCACAACCGGAGGCTCAACTTGTTGTCCGTTGTTTTGTTCACAACAAACTTCCGTCGGCTGAAACCCCGTCCACTTCGAGGACCGCGGACTGCTGCGGTTCAACTCTTACTCGACTGTCCTCTGGCATCTGTCATGGCCTCCATGTCTCGGGAAGCCGAAGACTCGCGGAGAAGGGAAATGATCAGGATCGATCCTTGACCAAATAGGGAGTGTGATCCTAGACGCAATAAAGAATATTTCGTCATGGTTGGGGGAAAAGAGGTTTATTTCCAAGCAGAAGAATAGAAGCCCAATGTTGAAATATAGCGGAAATATAATTACAACCATAAGTATATTGAATCTGCTTAATTAGGAAATAAGTAATTGTGATAAATGTTCTCATTCATACAGCCCAGAGACATAGTTGTCACCTCCCTTGCATGCGAAAGAGGAAATGGAGTCTTTGGAAGTACACCACCCTCCTCCATCAGCTGTGTCATCGGATACGACATCAGCTGTGAGCCGGATATAACAATGGGTGTCGACGAAGAGCGCGAGAGCCACATACGCTCAGGACATGATTGGAGAAACTGGCCATTGCCAGGACTCCAACTGTCACGTAGTTATAGCAGGTCACGAGGCCGCTTTAGTCTCCGAGGAGGATTATAGGGATGAGTGGCACAGTACAATGACTGTGCTAGGGGATTAGGGTGGTTGGAGAGGCTACTATGAAATTTCATGAACTTGGAAGGGACAATCCTAAGTAAAGTACAAAAGAGTAGAAACTGAAGTAGCTAACCAACTGATAATTAGAAACAGTGGACAGGTGCATTACCGCAATGTAAACAATTGATAAATAATGTAATATGTAACAAAAAATAATATAATATACAATAAAGTGTCTGCTAGTTTGTTGCAGAATAAATTGGGAATGTTAAAAAAGTACATTGTTCACAGATAAAAACATTCAAAGATGCTTAGATAAACGGATATAACTTCTTTTTTTTTAATGCGATAAGCATGTTATTAAGTATTTAAATTTACATAAGTACTTTGAGCTGGTAGGAAAACGGTTTGAGGAACTCAATTTCGAATCGACCTAGGCCAGTCTCGAGACTAACTCTTCTATGCATTTCTTGCTAACAATTTACTAACATATTAAATTTTTATATGCAAAGGCAGTTGTGGTATAAAGTATATGTATGTTTTATTAGTTACTCAAGTACGTTCTGGATGGACACGAATTAAATGTTGTTTTTTCCATTGAGAATGTCAAATTCAAATTCACTTTTTTTACTAGCAGGCCATTTCTTCACAATGTTACTGTAGTCGATATTACCAGGATAACGCGAATGTGTTATTTACAAAAAACATCGCTGACCTATAAACATTCTTAAAAAAATGGTTCTATAATCCTAATAGAAGTGATCATAATTTTCATGTATTGTTTATATCAAAATGGTATATGCTTGTTGAATTACATGTCTCTAGCTTGAAAGGAGAGTCACAAATACTAGTACAAATGGTAAAAAGGTGATTTTTTTTGGCAAGATCAGGACTACTTCTCTGGGGGGTGTTATCTTGTGGGTGAGGACCTTGCGAGCTAGTTTTCTCATACTCAAAATTAATGACTCACTTTTGGTAATTAGTAATGATAATTGTAATTATAAAATAAAAAAAATTGGTAACATTTCTCATTTTGAAAATATCAACAAATTTTTCGAATACGGTCTCCAGTGCTTAGGGAAGACATTTTTTTGTCGTCCCTCTGCCGGTGAGTACTCAGATGGTACCGTGACCGGCGAGGGACAAAAGGAAGAAGAAGCGCCTACGAGGAGGAATGCCCGGGACAGAGAAAGAAGTGGAAGAGAAGACGGGGTATATGGGAGAGGAAGATAGGACTGTTTAGGTGGGCGGGTCGCTACACGATAGACCCCCCCCCTCTGTTATATTTTATTCAGGGCTGGGCAAAAACTAGCTAATGGCCCCCCCTGAAGAAAAAAAACGCTGATTAATCACAACAGTAGGTAGGTACTGCCCTAATGGCGGATTTGAAGGGATCGATACTCAAACTAGGATTAAACACTCTAATTAACGGCTCGTTCAGGATTATTTGCATTCCATCGCAGGATTTATATCGACTAATCGGAGATTTCATTTTGGAACATGCAAAGCCAAAACAAAAGATATATTCGCCAACTACCATTTAAGTAATTCGACGCTGATAGAAAGAAGCCACTTTTATAGGTTATGAATAATGTTTTCTAACCTTTACAAATTTTGGTATTTTTATTGGGCAAGCTCTTTGGTTACTCGTATAATGTTCAAGCAAGGCCAGCAACAGTATTACATATCAACATAACAAAATAAAATATTTGTTCTCAATAATTAGTTAAAATACTCAAAGTAAGTACAAGCAATAAAATGGACAGACCTTTAACTTATTCGAATTCCTGTGGTTCAGAGAATCCAGCATTCATGATTTCTAATTTTGCGTTCGAGAATATGTTGGTAAAAGTTGGGATCCGCAGATATGTTTTATTTATATTATTATATTTATAGGTTGTTATAGCTAGCGAAGTTTCATATCTATTATAGCTCCCGCATCCGGTATTCCGTTAATAATTATAAGAGTACATCTTTTGTGTATGATTATCAATGGAAGGACATGTTCGATTTTTGGCTTATTTGGGGGAAATGGCGGTATTGTTTTGGCAAGGAGCCGATATCGACCTACGTCCGACCAACCGTGACTTTACTCCCTTACACCGAATCACATACTATTACCCAGGGGTCACAATCAAGACCTCACATTTCTCTAGATCTACAATTATTTCTTATATTTCTTTATCCCTGTTATTATTATTTATCTTGCTATTTATATTTCGTTTTTAATTTCCTTTCCATTAAAGGGTGGAAAAGATACGAACGCTAAGGGCTAAGACCCTTTTTTTAAGCCTCAGCGAATGTATTTGAATCATCGCAGCTGACAATGGAACTGAAATTTAAAAGTTATATAATTAGGTAAGTATAAAAGGAACTCACGTGCATCTCCTCAACAGTCATAATATGCCACAGACAGACATTGTAGAGAAAATGTTCTTTAACATTTTATGAAAACCATCGCAACAAACTGTTTGATTCGTTTAAGCCAGATCAGGTCAACAGCTCATAAAAACTCGTATTGTTTTACTTTTAAACTCTTCTCAGTGACTTTTTTAGTAAAATTAAAGTTGAAACACTTGATAATTGTCCCAAATCTCCATAACAGCGCCTAATGATAGATTGCCTTTATCACGCGGGAGGGCAATCCTGAAAAGGCGAGAAACAGGTATTTTTCAAAGGTTAAAGAGGTTAGAAATTTACTAGGTTACAGTTTTACCGATCTGGAGAACCTGGGTCCCAATCCCAATATATATATATATACATTTTTTTTTGTGGCTAATAATTATAACCTTTCTGAAATAAATAGGACTAAGTACATTGGGCATGTTCCTTCCAGCCTCGTTATACGGTGAAATGTATGCGAGTGGACTCAAAGAGAGAAAAATACGGGATACACTGGAGAGAAATAGGTAGTACCTCTGGAGAGAGAATTGGCTTCATTGAGACAGAATCACGCTCCCTTCAGGGACTGGCCCTAGCGTACCTTCACCTTCCCAGTTCGTACCTTACAAGGTATTTTATATATCTCGTCTTAATGCATAGCTGAAAATAATTTTAAACAAGAACAGCACAATTTTAGCAACACAGTAGCAATTTTGACAAAAAAAAACTTGATCAAGTTATCGTAGTTAGTAGTTTGATTGTGAGCCACCAGGGGGAGATCACACACAAAATGAGTCAGGAAAGTAACCTTACTTTTGAAACCTTCTTATTTATTAGACCAGTATATTTGATCGCCACGAGGAGCGCTGCTGACTCATGTTGGAATATTTTAATCAAAAAACTTATCAAAGCCTTTTTACTCAGTTAAGTTTTTTGACCGAATTTCTTGCTCTTTTAAAAGAACGTAATACCTGTTGCTAAATTTAAAATTTTCTGTTCCATTTACATTAGAAATTCCACAATCCACTCCCAACAGCGACTGATGAGTAATTAAAAATTGTGATTATGATCACTTTAATGATTTAATTAAAATTAAATTCGTAAATATTTTTATTATATTGTTAATAGTCTTATTTAATTAGTAAACATTTTTTATTTAATCTGTTAATAAGGTTTTTATTCTGTTTTTTTCTTCTATTTAATAATTGTTTTACATTTAAGTTTTCTTATCTCTCTATCTATTGAGTATAAATGGATTTTTTTAGTTTGTTACCTACAACTTAGGTACACCTTAGGTTCTAGTCACAATGGATTGTGCTGAATTCTATCAATCATTATTAGAGATATTAAAAGATGAGCCTTTTTTATTATCCGAAGAAAAGGAGATTTTCATAAAAAATACGTAATTAACTAACTGTACAACTTTGTCTGATTGCACATTATTTTTCATTTGTTTTTTTCTTCTTTATCTGCCCTCTTATTCTTCTGTCTGCTAGCAAGGTGCCCTTTTTCCGATATGTGCCTTATCAGTTTCTCTTTCTTTGTCCCAATTAATGATTCATAATAATAGCAATGTATTTTGCATTGATCCCCACGAGTTTGTTTGCTTTTGGGATCGTAGCTCTAGAACCGAACCGGTAATCAGTCTCGGAAAGATCTTCTTATAGTGGTAGTATATTGTATGAAGTTACTCATTCATGTGGTTCAGGGGCATTTGACACCTAATACCTCTTTTGCTTGCAGTATGACAAAATGTTCATCTCAAATGAAGATGAAAATAGAACAGCTGGACTAATGCTCCCTAGTAGGTGTCAAATGCCCCTAAGATTGCTGCCTTGCACAATTTCCGCTGATCGATGCACCAGCGAGACTACAATAAATAAACAATTCTAGCCGATTCGTCGTTTCCTCCTACTTCGCGGCCGTTACCTCGTCTCCTCTGCCGGAACGGCGTATAAAAGGGAATCGGAAGACTTTTCCCTGGCGGAGCTGCCGAAACCGAGGGTCTGTCCCCTCAGGAACCGGTTTGGCCTCGAGGCGCCACGCACAAGAAATGGAGAGGCAACTATTAGAGGCTGATAATATCTTACTATTCCTGGTCGGGGCCGCTTCTTCAGATCCTCCTCTCCATCTGGAATGTGACTTTTGCTATTATTGTATCAAGTGCTAAAATGGAAATTTTCTATCTAGACATTCGTTTGCCAACTATCAAGTCATGTTAAGATCCTACTATAATTAGTAACTGTCATCCAGAGAAACACTAGCATGGAAGGTACTTTTTTTTTTTTTTTTTTTTCTTCATAGCCCCTTTAATTTTACAGATAATTATATATAATTATAGATCCTCAGGCGAATCTATTTACAAATTATTTTGTATTTCCTGTAGCATGGAAGGTACTCGAACACGATACCCCTTATCTCGTCGTCCATCCGAAAGTGCTAACAGTCTTTGCGAGAGTCTAAGGCTAAACAGAATTAACATTTGGGTTAGAGTCCAAACTCTCTCATTACTTGTTGTTGCCTCATTTCTCACTATTTTAATAACCATTAGCCAAACAGATAATACAGTACCCGTGACTTCGTGGTACCCGGGCCAGGCGCTCTGCCAGAGCAACCACTCTTGCCTTAAGGAACTGGCTCTCGGAAATCAAAAAATATATACTGCACCTAGGCTGCTCTGGACCAGCTGAGGATATCGGGCATCATTCCACCTGGGATAGCTCAGTCAAGGTCTGTAGCTAGAAATACTTGGGATGGGTGCCTTTATTTACAAACTCGGCTAAAGATTTACATAAATTCGTAACTGCAGAATAGTTTTTATCGTTAGTTATATAATGCTAAGAATATTGTAATCCTAATATTATACATAAGGCTAAAAGCCCCTTCTAGTGTATACCTGCCTCGTGACTTCATGGAAGTCACTGATATTTTTAAGTAAGCGACCGCATCCTTCCTAGCTCCCTCTTCCCGGAACTGCCCTACCCTTATACATATGTGTCTCAGCAGTCCCCACTTGTTTCCCAGATACTAGTCCCTAATCATTTAGTAGTATTATAGCTCTTAATATTTGTATATACCAGTGATTTGCTTGTACCTCATCGTAAAGTTTTTCTTTCTTTTCTTTTAAAATACTCTCCTCTACAAAGATTATTTAACTGTTCATAAAATACGGGTCGTTTTCAAAGGGTTTAAGCCCCCATTCACGAGCATAGATACATAGGAATGTATAACCAATTTTGTCAATCACACAAAAACTTTTGTTGGGAAATCTGCTTGTTGAGAGTTCGTTATTGTCTTGAGATGTTATTGTCTCCTCCTCACTCTAGCCTGATTCAGACAAACGTGTTAAATCGAAACGCTATTGATGAAAACAACCAAGCCGTTAAAATCACAATAAACAACAGCCAAATTATAAAACCTTATGAATAGATATAAAACATAAAACAATTAAATAAATTCAGATAGATAAAATAATATAATTAAATGGACAATTGCATGGGATTAGCCTCGTTAGAAGCTATAGTTCCACCCCCATTGAGTCGGCAAATACACTAGAAAAAAGTTTTATTTTTTTATGTCAGTACAATCTTCCCACATAACCTTCACCCTCTCTCGCAAGTCTTGTGCACTAGTTATTTTAATTATATTCCTCTCCCTGTATCCGAAACAGTACTTAGGCTTTCATCTCGACAAACGGATGACCTGGAACCCACACACGAGGCTAAAAAGACAAGAACTAAACAGACGCTTTGGACAAGTGTACAGATTTCTTCGAAGGACATCCCATCTCTCAATAGAAAATAAATTACTAATCTACAAAGTTATACTTAAGCCAATCTGGACATACGGAATAGAGCTACGGAGGACATCGAAAAAGTCGAACATCAACCTTTCAATCAAAAGTCCTGAGAACAATAGTAAATGCCCCTTAGTACGTCAGCAACAAAACCCTTCATAACGATCTTAATATACCTTACATTCTTGAACTCATCCCTTCCACGTTTATGAAATTCCATAGTAACCTATACAACCACCCTAATCCCCTAGCACAGTCATTACACTGCACCACTCATGCGTGACAGTGGGAGTCCTGACAATGGCCAGTTTCTCCACTCATGTCCTGAGCGTCTGTGGCTCTCGCGCTCTTGGTCAGCCTCCGCTGGCTCGTATCCGGTGACGCGGTTGACTTAGGAGCGTGGGGGACTCCGCTTCCTCTTTCGCATTCGATGGAGGTGACAACCATGTGGATTTGGCAGGTCTTTGGGCTGTTTGTAAATACTGTACGAATGAGCGAGTGAAAGAATATTGTAAACTTGGTATGAATGAAAACAATTATCACAATTACTTATTGCCCATTAAGGCAGATTGTAATTCTATCATAATAAAGCTGATTATTATTATTATTATATTACTTCAGTCAGTTTTGAGTATACCAATTTATAAATATCAAATATAATTGACTAAAAGAAAATAGATAAATGTTCGACTTTTCGTTCTGGTATAGATGACAGTAGATCCTGAGATGAATGCATCAACCCACGCATGTCTTCCTAGAACTGACCTTTATTTATTAATAAATATTGGTTATTATTTTTAGTAGCCGTTCAACTGGCCCGTTGGTCGAGCCTAGGTTTCAGTTGGCCCTTCGCCAGAGCCCAAGCTACTGATGGATTACCCTTTCTGCTTTCAGTTACACCGACAACATGGACCGAAGTCCGAGGAGTTGCTTTGAGCGGAAAACCCATTTCTAATTATAGCCCATTCAAAGCAAGACTGACCTATTTCGGCTTCCTTTCACGTGGCTTCAGAGTAAATTTAGACACTGCTCCAAGGTGGATCGAACCCAAAAGGAACTAGCTCCTTCACACAGACGTGTGAAGAAATACTTGGGAATATTGATAAATATTGTTGAAAACTGATAGATACGAATCGCCAATTTAATCTACAAGGTGAAAGTATTTATTTTCTTCGACATTGGAACAGCAAACTCTCCTAGAAATCAATAGACCCTCACCATTGCCGCGAACAAACAACTCAACCAACAGACTTGAAGGAAATGTATTGACACATCTCTTACACAATACAAATACTAAAATCACATTAGCTTACATACTGTTTACCAATAATCCGTAATACTTATAACGAACACGTTTTACAGCAATGACATGGACTTAAAACATAAATTACAATAAGTACCAAACGACTGTTTGCCAAATGTATCAAAATAGATGGCTGTCTGTATTCCAGCACAACGTAGGAATGTCTGGAACCGTTCACGCCAAGCTTAGTGTACATAGGACTTACGTTCTGGAAAACAATACTCCATCCAGCACTCTAGGTGGGAATGATAGAAAATGCCAATTAGATATATATTTAAGCCCAAGTAGGGATCACTTATCATTTTCAGAATAATTAACTATTAACTTTTGGGTGTACAGCTACCTCTTATGAGACTATGTAGGAGTGAGCAGGTTATTTAAAACTTGTCACAGATCGATAAAAGAAAGAGATAATTTTCAGAATTATATTTTTAAGCTATGGGAATCACTTGAAACGACTCTCCTTTCTTCAGAGGAAAAAAACAATATGTTTGAAGGCTGCCACAGTTATAGCTCATAATACCATTTTCAAAAGTTAAACCACGACAAAAAACCATTAGCAAGAGCATGATATGTTAAACAGATTTTAAGCATGAGGCCTGCAAACAGGAAGATTTGCGGCTCGTGGAATGAACGACCTTTTCCCGAAGACGCGTTTGTCTTGCCTCAAGCAACTATTCTCCGCTTCTTCATCATCTGATAATGTGCTCTTAATGAACATTTTCAGCCTTATCGCGGATGAAACAGGACAAACCCCTGACTTGATTAAGACGCAAACAGAGCAGTGGACACTGTCAACATAACTCCACGGCTTCCTGTTCAGGTCGAGGGTCTCCTTTCTGGCTCGCATATCATTGCCGTCATGTTTAAGTCATTTGAGACTTGAGTCGCTTTCACTCAAATTTAAGTATTTTATATAAGTATTGAGGGAAATCGCGGGTTCGCCGCCCATTTATATAGTAGCTAATGTTATCAGCCATTGTCTTTATCTTCTCTGGCGCAGTTAAGCCCCACAGTAGGATGGAAGAAACAATAACATAGTGTTGAAATAGTACCCTAAATAACGGATAATAGCTCGGATTAGCAATAGATGTAAACATCTGTATACAATTGAATTAAATAAAATAATAGGTAACTTACACAAATAGATATTCTTTGAGACCATCGGTGGCGTCGGGTTAACTTTTTATTTTACTTATTCGTTAAAGAGGTTGAGTCGAAGTTATAAACTGTCTAAGTACTGTCTGCTTGGCCACATCATATTGTCTGTGGAAGTCTTGAAAAAGCCAAGCCAAAGATAGTTTATAAGTGAGTCGGAAAAACTCTCCTAAATGAGCAAAGTCCAACAGGCGAAAAACAAAAACACCTGCCCCCCCCCCCCCGATTATCCCAGTCCGAACTTTTTCAACCGAATCGACCCGATCTGTTGTAGGGGGCACACCTTCGGGCATCACAAAGTTTTATTTTATTATTCTTTTAACACTGTCGAAGAACTTTGAAGCATGTAATACTAACAATAATACCATATCACTTTATAAAAGAAACGTATTTACAAAGAACTAAAAATTGATAATGGACTTGCTGACAATAAGCAAAATATATTCACACTTATTAACTCGTAAATATACGTACGTTCCAATATAGATTCGAAACATGTACAAGTTGAAGGGACAAAAACTGATTGTTTTGTAATTGTTAAATTGAAAATACTGACCAGCACTAAGATTAGTACCAGAAGTTAATATTTCGCTCGTTCACATTTGTTGTTTATGATAGAAATCTTTGATAATATTTGGAAACATACATTGAATATAAATTACATTTATTTTGCTGTTAGCAGACAGACAGAGCTTCTATATTATATGTACGTAACCGTCCACTTTAGAAAAAATATATTCTCAAATCAAATCACATTTAAAAATTACAAAAAAATATATTTATAATCATTCCGGTAAATAAATTGCCCACTTTTCCACTTCCACTTGTCGACTTTTTACTGACAGTAACTCTGCACTTCCACTTGTCGACATTTTACTTATAGTAACTCTGCACTTCCACTTGTCGACATTTTACTTATAGTAACTCTGCACTTCCACTTGTCCACATTTTACTTATAGTAACTCTTCACTTCCACTTGTCGACTTTTTACTGACAGTAACTCTGCACTTCCACTTGTCGACATTTTACTTATAGTAACTCTGCACTTCCACTTGTCCACATTTTACTTATAGTAACTCTTCACTTCCACTTGTCGACTTTTTACTGACAGTAACTCTGCACTTCCACTTGTCGACTTTTTACTGACAGTAACTCTGCACTTCCACTTGTCCACATTTTACTTATAGTAACTCTTCACTTCCACTTGTCCACATTTTACTTACAGTAACTCTGCACTTCCACTTGTCCACATTTTACTTATAGTAACTCTTCACTTCCACTTGTCGACATTTTACTTACAGTAACTCTGCACTTCCACTTGTCGACATTTTACTTACAGTAACTCTTCACTTCCACTTGTCCACATTTTACTTACAGTAACTCTGCACTTCCACTTGTCGACATTTTACTTACAGTAACTCTTCACTTCCACTTGTCCACATTTTACTTACAGTAACTCTGCACTTCCACTTGTCCACATTTTACTTATAGTAACTCTTCACTTCCACTTGTCCACATTTTACTTACAGTAACTCTGCACTTCCACTTGTCCACATTTTACTTACAGTAACTGTGCACTTCCACTTGTCCACATTTTACTTACAGTAACTCTGCACTTCCACTTGTCCACATTTTACTGACAGTAACTCTGCACTTCCACTTGTCCACATTTTACTTATAGTAACTGTGCACTTCCACTTGTCCACATTTTACTTATAGTAACTCTTCACTTCCACTTGTCGACATTTTACTTACAGTAACTCTGCACTTCCACTTGTCGACATTTTACTTATAGTAACTGTGCACTTCCACTTGTCCACATTTTACTTATAGTAACTCTTCACTTCCACTTGTCCACATTTTACTGACAGTAACTCTGCACTTCCACTTGTCCACATTTTACTTATAGTAACTCTTCACTTCCACTTGTCCACATTTTACTTACAGTAACTCTGCACTTCCACTTGTCCACATTTTACTTACAGTAACTCTGCACTTCCACTTGTCCACATTTTACTTACAGTAACTCTGCACTTCCACTTGTCCACATTTTACTTATAGTAACTCTTCACTTCCACTTGTCGACATTTTACTTACAGTAACTCTGCACTTCCACTTGTCGACATTTTACTTATAGTAACTGTGCACTTCCACTTGTCGACATTTTACTTATAGTAACTCTTCACTTCCACTTGTCGACTTTTTACTGACAGTAACTCTGCACTTCCACTTGTCGACATTTTACTGACAGTAACTCTGCACTTCCACTTGTCCACATTTTACTTATAGTAACTCTTCACTTCCACTTGTCGACTTTTTACTGACAGTAACTCTGCACTTCCACTTGTCCACATTTTACTTATAGTAACTCTTCACTTCCACTTGTCGACTTTTTACTGACAGTAACTCTGCACTTCCACTTGTCGACATTTTACTTACAGTAACTGTGCACTTCCACTTGTCGACATTTTACTGACAGTAACTCTGCACTTCCACTTGTCGACATTTTACTTATAGTAACTCTTCACTTCCACTTGTCCACATTTTACTTATAGTAACTCTTCACTTCCACTTGTCGACTTTTTACTGACAGTAACTCTGCACTTCCACTTGTCCACATTTTACTTACAGTAACTCTGCACTTCCACTTGTCGACATTTTACTTATAGTAACTCTGCACTTCCACTTGTCGACATTTTACTTATAGTAACTCTGCACTTCCACTTGTCCACATTTTACTTACAGTAACTCTGCACTTCCACTTGTCCACATTTTACTTATAGTAACTCTTCACTTCCACTTGTCCACATTTTACTTACAGTAACTCTGCACTTCCACTTGTCCACATTTTACTTACAGTAACTCTGCACTTCCACTTGTCCACATTTTACTTATAGTAACTCTTCACTTCCACTTGTCCACATTTTACTTATAGTAACTCTTCACTTCCACTTGTCGACATTTTACTTACAGTAACTCTGCACTTCCACTTGTCGACATTTTACTTATAGTAACTGTGCACTTCCACTTGTCGACATTTTACTTATAGTAACTCTTCACTTCCACTTGTCGACTTTTTACTGACAGTAACTCTGCACTTCCACTTGTCGACATTTTACTGACAGTAACTCTGCACTTCCACTTGTCGACATTTTACTTATAGTAACTCTTCACTTCCACTTGTCGACTTTTTACTGACAGTAACTCTGCACTTCCACTTGTCCACATTTTACTTATAGTAACTCTTCACTTCCACTTGTCGACTTTTTACTGACAGTAACTCTGCACTTCCACTTGTCCACATTTTACTTATAGTAACTCTGCACTTCCACTTGTCCACATTTTACTTATAGTAACTCTTCACTTCCACTTGTCCACATTTTACTTATAGTAACTCTTCACTTCCACTTGTCGACTTTTTACTGACAGTAACTCTGCACTTCCACTTGTCGACATTTTACTGACAGTAACTCTGCACTTCCACTTGTCGACATTTTACTTATAGTAACTCTTCACTTCCACTTGTCGACTTTTTACTGACAGTAACTCTGCACCTCCACTTGTCCACATTTTACTTACAGTAACTCTGCACTTCCACTTGTCCACATTTTACTTATAGTAACTCTGCACTTCCACTTGTCCACATTTTACTTATAGTAACTCTTCACTTCCACTTGTCCACATTTTACTTATAGTAACTCTTCACTTCCACTTGTCGACTTTTTACTGACAGTAACTCTGCACTTCCACTTGTCGACATTTTACTGACAGTAACTCTGCACTTCCACTTGTCGACATTTTACTTATAGTAACTCTTCACTTCCACTTGTCGACTTTTTACTGACAGTAACTCTGCACTTCCACTTGTCCACATTTTACTTACAGTAACTCTGCACTTCCACTTGTCCACATTTTACTTATAGTAACTCTTCACTTCCACTTGTCGACTTTTTACTTATAGTAACTCTGCACTTCCACTTGTCGACATTTTACTGACAGTAACTCTGCACTTCCACTTGTCCACATTTTACTTATAGTAACTCTTCACTTCCACTTGTCCACATTTTACTTATAGTAACTCTTCACTTCCACTTGTCGACTTTTTACTGACAGTAACTCTGCACTTCCACTTGTCGACATTTTACTGACAGTAACTCTGCACTTCCACTTGTCGACATTTTACTGACAGTAACTCTGCACTTCCACTTGTCCACATTTTACTTATAGTAACTCTTCACTTCCACTTGTCGACTTTTTACTGACAGTAACTCTGCACTTCCACTTGTCCACATTTTACTTATAGTAACTCTTCACTTCCACTTGTCGACTTTTTACTGACAGTAACTCTGCACTTCCACTTGTCCACATTTTACTTATAGTAACTCTTCACTTCCACTTGTCGACTTTTTACTGACAGTAACTCTGCACTTCCACTTGTCGACATTTTACTTATAGTAACTCTGCACTTCCACTTGTCCACATTTTACTTATAGTAACTCTTCACTTCCACTTGTCCACTTTTTACTGACAGTAACTCTGCACTTCCACTTGTCGACATTTTACTTATAGTAACTCTGCACTTCCACTTGTCGACATTTTACTTATAGTAACTCTGCACTTCCACTTGTCCACATTTTACTTATAGTAACTCTTCACTTCCACTTGTCGACTTTTTACTGACAGTAACTCTGCACTTCCACTTGTCGACATTTTACTTACAGTAACTGTGCACTTCCACTTGTCGACATTTTACTGACAGTAACTCTGCACTTCCACTTGTCGACATTTTACTTATAGTAACTCTTCACTTCCACTTGTCGACTTTTTACTGACAGTAACTCTGCACTTCCACTTGTCCACATTTTACTTATAGTAACTCTTCACTTCCACTTGTCGACTTTTTACTGACAGTAACTCTTCACTTCCACTTGTCGACATTTTACTTACACTAACTCTGCACTTCCACTTGTCGACTTTTTACTGACAGTAACTCTGCACTTCCACTTGTCGACATTTTACTTACAGTAACTCTGCACTTCCACTTGTCGACATTTTACTTATAGTAACTCTGCACTTCCACTTGTCCACATTTTACTTATAGTAACTCTTCACTTCCACTTGTCCACATTTTACTTACAGTAACTCTGCACTTCCACTTGTCCACATTTTACTTACAGTAACTCTGCACTTCCACTTGTCGACTTTTTACTGACAGTAACTCTGCACTTCCACTTGTCGACATTTTACTTATAGTAACTCTTCACTTCCACTTGTCGACATTTTACTTACAGTAACTCTGCACTTCCACTTGTCGACATTTTACTTACAGTAACTCTGCACTTCCACTTGTCGACATTTTACTTACAGTAACTCTGCACTTCCACTTGTCCACATTTTACTTATAGTAACTCTGCACTTCCACTTGTCCACATTTTACTTATAGTAACTCTGCACTTCCACTTGTCCACATTTTACTTATAGTAACTCTGCACTTCCACTTGTCGACATTTTACTTACAGTAACTCTGCACTTCCACTTGTCGACATTTTACTTACAGTAACTCTGCACTTCCACTTGTCGACATTTTATTGGTTTTATTAGTTTTTACTGCTTTGTAGCTACAATCAGGGCATTGATTTGGTTTTCCCCCGGTATGGTGTGTCATTATATTATTCTTACAAGAGTTAGTTTTTACTGCTTTGTAGCTACAATGAGGGCATTAATTTGGTTTTTCCCGGTATGATGTGTCATTATATTATTCTTACAAGAGTTAGTTTTTACTGCTTTGTAGCTACAATGAGGGCATTAATTTGGTTTTCTCCCGGTATGATGTGTCATTATATTATTCTTACAAGAGTTAGTTTTTACTGCTTTGTACCTACTATGCGGGCATTGATTAGTTTTTCCCCGGTATGATGTGCCATAATATGATTCTTTAAAGAACTAGTTTTTACTGCTTTGTAGCTACAATCAGGGCATTGTTTTGGTTTTTCCTCGGTATGATGGGCCATGATATGATTCTTTAAAGAAAACGCTTTTACTGCTTTGTAGCTGCATTGAGGATATTGATTGGGTTTTCCCCGGTATGGTGAGCCATAATGTGATTCTTTAAAGTAGCAACCTGTACTGTTTTGAAACTGCAATGAAGGCATTGATGAGGTTTCTCCCCGGTATGGTGGGCCATTATATGTTTCTTCAAATTACTAAGTTGTACTGTTTTAACGCTGCAATGAGGGCATTGATGAGGTTTTTCCCCGGTATGGTGGGCCATAATGTGATTCTTCAAAGTACCAAGTTGTACTGTTGCAAAGCTACAATAAGGGCATTGATAAGGTTTTTCTCCAGTATGGCGTGCCATTATATGTCTCTTTAAAATGCTGACATATCCTGTGCTGTAGCTACAATGACGACATTGACGCTGTTTTTTTTCGGAACTGTGCGCCATTATATTGTCCTTTTTTCTAACTGATTGCACTCCTTCACAGCTTCCTGAAGGCACTGGAATAAGAATTATTGAATGCCATTAGGAGAAATTATTATCACTGAAGAATTAGGAAATCCTATGAGCAATAACAAAAAAAACAAACTAAAAAACACTACAGATTTAAGGAAAGGCAGTACACAAACGATCCCACAACATTCAAACACAGATCCCTTGTTCACAAATAGTAGCATCCAATCTACAAATCATAAAATTCGTTTTCACTCATTATTTTTCCTTATAAAATCTCTGTAAACATTTTAATTTTATTCAATGGCCCCTATAAGGCACTTAAGTGAATACGATTGCGTTAGGGCTGTGACATTGATAGGGAAAGAATACAGGGTGAAGTGACCAGGAGAACCTGGTGTACCTCACTCGTCCAAAGGCAGGAGTCCAAATATATATATGGAGACAGAGGGTCGTGCAAAAAGAAAGGGAGAGGGTTGGCCTAGATGTACAGCAGAAGAAGACGATAGGTACTTCCGGCACATGATATTCGGCGCCCTTATATTGTCCTTTTTTCGAACTGATTGCAATCCTTGACAGCTTCCTGAAGGCACTGGAATAAGAATTATTGAATACTAGTAGGAGAGATAATTTTCACTGAACCATTTGACAACCCTATGAGGAATTAAAAAAAAAAAAAAAAATACATATTTAAGAAAAGGCAGCATTCTAACGATCCCACAACATTCGCTCACTAATCCCTTTTTCACAAACAGTAACATCCAATCTTCAAATCATAAAATTCGTTCTCACTCATAATTACTTCTCTTTATAAAATCTACGAGAACTATAATAACATATCAAATACGTGAAGTTTTTCGTATTGGTATTTAGGGAAAAAAATGTAATAATATGGTGAGTACAGATTCTTTTGTACATAAATAAATTAAAGAAATGGTTAGGATAAAAGAAAAAGACAATTTATGAGCAAAAAAGTAATTTATTTATTACATGCAAAGATGTTGGTCTTTATTACGTACATCCCATATCATTAATGTATGTGTGATACATCATCCTCATGTCTCTTCAAATAATAATCATTGATGTCTTTGCAGTAAAGAGAGGTCATTGTTGAGGCTTTTCTTTGGTATGGTAGGTCATTATATGATAATTTAAATTAGGAAGTACTACTGCTTTGTAGCTACAATGAAGGCACTGATTTGGTTTTTCCCGGTATGATGTGTCATTATATTATTCTTACAAGAGTTAGTTTTTACTGCTTTGTACCTACTATGCGGGCATTGATTAGTTTTTCCCCGGTATGATGTGCCATAATATGATTCTTTAAAGAACTAGTTTTTACTGCTTTGTAGCTACAATCAGGGCATTGTTTTGGTTTTTCCTCGGTATGATGGGCCATGATATGATTCTTTAAAGAAAACGTTTTTACTGCTTTGTAGCTGCATTGAGGGCATTGATTGGGTTTTTCGCCGGTATGGTGAGCCATAATGTGATCCTTTAAAGTAGCAACATTAACAGCTTTGTAGCTGCAATGAGAACATTGATGAGGTTTTTCCCCGGTATGGTGAGCCATAATGTGATTCTTTAAAGCAAACCTTTTTACTGCTTTGTAGCTACAATGAGGACATTGATGAGGTTTTTCCCCGGTATGGTGAGCCATAATGTGATTCTTCAAAGTACTAACGTGTACTGTTTTGAAGCTGCAATGAGGGCATTGATGAGGTTTTTCCCCGGTATGGTGAGCCATAATGTGATTCTTTAAAGTACTAAGTTGTACTGTTTTAACGCTGCAATGAGGGCATTGATGAGGTTTTTCCCCGGTATGGTGGGCCATAATGTGATTCTTCAAAGTAACAAGTTGTACTGTTTTAAAGCTACAATGAGGGCATTGATTAGGTTTTTCTCCAGTGTGGCGTGCCATTATATGTCTCTTTAAAATGCTGACATATCCTGTGCTGTAGCTACAATGAGGACATTGACGCTGTTTTTTTTCGGAACTGTGCGCCATTATATTGTCCTTTTTTCTAACTGATTGCACTCCTTGACAGCTTCCTGAAGGCACTGGAATAAGAATTATTGAATGCCATTAGGAGAAATAATTATCACTGAAGAATTTGGAAATCCTATGAGGAATAACAAAAAACACTACAGATTTAAGGAAAGGCAGTACACAAACGATCTCACAACATTCACACACTGATCCCTTGTTCACAAATAGTAGTATCCAATCTACAAATCATAAAATTCGTTTTCACTCATTATTTTTTCTTATAAAATCTCTGTAAACATTTTAATTTTATTCAATGGCCCCTATAAGGCACTTAAGTGAATACGATTGCGTTAGGGCTGTGACATTGATAGAGGAAGGATACAGGGTGGAGTGACCAGGAGAACCTGGTGTACCTCACTCGTCCAAAGGCAGGAGTCCAAATATATATATGGAGACAGAGGGTCGTGCAAAAAGAAAGGGAGAGGGTTGGCCTAGATGTACATCAGAAGAAGACGATAGGTACTTCTGGCACATGGCTTTGCGAAACCGGAGCATCACCGGAAATGAGGGAAAAAGACTAATACCGTCGGAAATGTTTACATTTCCAGCAGGACTGTAAGAAGCAGACTTAATAGAATAACCTTAGGGCTCGACATTCTGCCCGTGGTCTCACCACAGATCACAAAATGGTAAGGCTCCAGTTGGCATATGAACATGTGAATTAGACTTTGGAAAACTGGAAGAAAGTTCTATTTACAGATGAGCTGAGAGTTTGGTCTCAAGTCTTCAGATGGTCGTAATTTGACATGGAGACGCCAGGAGAGAGGTACGCACTATGCTGTTGTATGGTTCCTCGGGTAACATTTCGTGGTTGCTCACGGATCTTCTGGGGGTGCATTGGTTGTTGTGCGAGGAAGGTTCCTAACGCCTCAGAGGTACTTAGGAGACATAATCGAAGAACATGCAGTATCATTTTCTCATTACATCAGCGAGGGATTCCTGTCAATAGATGATACTGCCAGACCCCGCAGAGCACGAATGGAGTACGATATTGGAATCCACGCCCTAGCATTCTGAAGAATTGGAAAGTGCTGTTGATAAAGAGTGGGACAAAATATTCCTTTAGGACTTCATTGAAAACCTCTTCAAATCAATGCCAAGGCGTTTAAGAGGCGTGATTCGTGCTAGAGGCGGAAACACACATTATTGAATACGTTTTCTCTAAAAATATATTTTCCAAGTTTATCTTTTTTTTCAATATTTATCTTTTACTCATTATGCACCTTGTTTTATCTGTGTAAAATGCAATTTCGTTTTCAAGTGACTTTCAATTCTCAGAAAAAATGCACAAATTAGAAATCATTCAAAAAATAGGAGTGGTGCATTAATTTTGTCAATTAGTGGATACTGAGGACCGCTTTAGTGTACTCACCGTCGTCTAAGATTATTTCTGCTTCTTCTTTGAAATGGATTTGACCACCTGCGAATAAAAAATTCTAACTTATAACAAATGAAATGTTCCAAGTTAAAAACACTAATTATACCAGTAATGAGGTATTACAAAATGTTTGCTATCACTATAGTAAATTTACAATCAGTTACAAAATGTCAAATAAGAGTAAAAATATTAAAACCACACATTTGTGTATTAACGAACAATGTGTTGTTTTCAATAAAATCCTTGATTCTGAAAGGAGATTTTGGGTCCAGATTACATGGTACCCACTTTATTGTACAACAGAAGTAAGGTACAATACAAAAATTGTGCAATACTTTATTATACTTAGCGTAATAATTCTTTCTGTAACTGTTTGGCTTTTTTTTTTTGAATATTTTTTTAGTTTTCAATGTATTTTAGGCATATTTATTGACCAGGCTTCGGTAGGAGATAAATTGGTATGAATTGAAGCCTCACTTATTTCCCGTAGGTATCGAATAAATGTTTGAGATTTGTCTGTGGTTCATGTTGAAGGGGTCGTACAACGGCCGGTAAAAGAAAATTATTTACTAAAACTACACTATTAATTAGTTAGAAATGATATTTTCTTAATATAATTGATTAATAATTTGATTAATCTTCATTAAAAGGCTTGTTTCTACTTAATGTATTACAATAAAGTTAAACATAAAATAAATGCAATTGACTGCAATAATCTAATTTTTGTATATTAAAATAGAGTCACTCGCTACCACCGCTCGTGACTTTTCCATCGTTGTGCATTTGATGAATTGTGTGAAATTGTGGATGACCTTATTAAAGATGATTTTCGGAGTACCGTACTTTTTTTCTGTTCACTGAAACGTCTCGAGTTTCGAGGTGTGAGCAATTTTCTGTAATGGTATCTTTGTAGTCCGTCGAACGTAATTGACGTATTGAACTATTTTTTTGTAGTTTTTTGTAGTTTTTCTAAGGGGCATTCGCGTCGAGATAAGATTAGAACTTTTGGTTCTCGCCCTCTTGCACTCTCCAAAACACATAATCCCTTTCTAGGTCGGAGGGATCATTGATGGGAATTAATATCTAAATACCTTCGCCGAACGAAACAACTGAATGAAATATGTTATTTATATCAATTCAAAATTTAGGAAAAATCCAAAAATGTAGTTGTAAGAATTAGTCAATTGTCAAAAATACAGTAAAATTTTCATGGAAGCCCCCCTCCTTACACAAATCTTCAATAGAACTAAGATATTAGATTTTTTGTATTTGTATATTATTTAGAGAAATAAATGTGATAATATGGTGATCACAGATGCATATGTACATAAATAAACTAAAGAAATGGTTAAGATAAAATAAAAAGACAATTTATGAGCATGAAAGTAATTTATTTAATACACACAAAGATGATGATCTTTATTTCGTACATCCCATATCATTAATGTATGTTTGATACATCATCACATGTCTCTTCAAATAATAAGCATTGATGTCTTTGCAGTAAAGAGTGGTCATTGTTAACGATTTTCTGTGCTAGCTCTTTATATGATACTTCAAATTACAAAGTAGTACTGTTTTAAAGCTACAATGAGGTCATTGATAAGGTTTTTTGCCGGTATGGTGGGCCATAATGTGTTTTTTTAAAGAACTAGTTTGTACAGTTTTATAGCTACAATGAGGGCATTGATTAGGTTTTTCCCCGGTATGGTGGGCCATAATGTGATTCTTCAAAGTACTAACCTGTACTGCTTTGAAGCTGCAATGAGGGCATTGATTAGGTTTTTCCCCAGTATGGTGAGCCATAATATGATTCTTTAAAGAAAACCTTGTTACTGCTTTGTAGCTACAATTAGTACATTGATGAGGTTTTTCCCCGGTATGGTGAGCTATAATGTGATTCTTTAAAGTAACAACTTTTACAGCTTTGTAGCTGCAATGAGGACATTGATTAGGTTTTTCCCCGGTATGGTGGGTCATGATGTGATTCTTCAAAGAAACAAGTTGTACTGTTTTAAAGCTACAATGAGGGCATTGATTAGGTTTTTCCCCAGTATGGTGAGCCATAATGTGATTCTTCAAAGTACTAACGTACACTGTTTTGAAGCTACAATGAGGACATTGATTAGGTTTTTCTCCAGTATGGCGTGTCATTACATGTCTCTTTAAACTGCTGACATATCCTGTGTTGTAGCTACAATGAGGGCATTGATTAGGTTCTTCTCCAGTATGGCGTGTCATTACATGTCTCTTTAAAATGCTGACATATCCTGTGTTGTAGCTACAATGAGGACATTGATGATGTTTTTCTTCGGAACAATGCGCCATTATATTGTCATTTTTTCGAGCTGATTGCACTCCTTGACAGCTTCCTGAAGGCACTGAAATAAGAATTATTGAATACTAGTGGGAGAATTACTATCACTGGCCAATTTCAAAATCCTATGAGGAATTTAAAAAAAAAAAAAAAATACAGATTTAAGAAAAGGCAGCAAACAAACGATCCCGCAACATTCACTCACTGATCCTTTGTTCACAAACAGTAACATCCAATCAAGAATCCAAGCCCTAGCATTCTGAAAAATTGGAACGTGCTGTTGATAAAGAGTGGGACAAAACATTCCTTTAGGACTTCATTGAAAACCTCCTCAAATCAATGTCAAGGCATTTAAGAGACGTGATTCGTGCCAGAGGCGGAAACACACATTATTGAATACGTTTTCTCTAAAAATATATTTTCCAAGTTTATCTTTTTTTTCAATATTTATCTTTTACTCATTATGCACCTTGTTTTATCTGTGTAAAATGCAATTTCGTTTTCAAGTGACTTTCAATTCTCAGAAAAAATGCACAAATTAGAAATCATTACAAAAATAGGAGTGGTGCATTAATTTTGTCAATTAGTGGATACTGAGGACCGCTTTAGTGTACTCACCGTCGTCTAAGATTATTTCTGCTTCTTCTTTGAAATGGATTTGACCACCTGCGAATAAAAAATTCTAACTTATAACAAATGAAATGTTCCAAGTTTAAAACACTAATTATACCAGTAATGAGGTATTACAAAATGTTTGCTATCAATACAGTAAATTTACAATCAGTGTACAAAATGTCAAATAAGAGCAGATTGAGTAAAAATATTAAAACCACACATTTGTGTATTAACGAACAATGTGTTGTGTTCAATAAAATCCTTGATTCTGAAAGGAGATTTATGGTCCAGATAACATGGTACCCACTTTATTGTACAACAGAAGTAAAGTACAATACAAAAATTGTGCAATACTTTATTATACTTAGCGTAATAATTCTTTCTATAACTGTTTGGCTTTTTTTTTTTTAATATTTTTTTCAGTTTTCAATGTATTTTAGGCATATTTAATGACCAGGCTTCGGTAGGAGATAAATTGGTATGCATTGAAGGCTCACCTATTTCCCGTAGGTATCGAATAAATGTTTGAGATTTGTCTGTGGTTCATGTTGAAGGGGTCGTACAACGGCCGGTAAAAGAAAATTATTTACTAAAACTACATTATTAATTAGTTAGAAATGATATTTTCTTAATATAATTGATTAATAATTTGATTAATCTTCATTAAAAGGCTTGTTTCTACTTAATGTATTACAATAAAGTTAAACATAAAATAAATGCAATTGACTGCAATAATCTAATTTTTGTATATTAAAATAGAGTCACTCGCTACCACCGCTCGTGACTTTTCCATCGTTGTGCATTTGATGAATTGTGTGAAATTGTGGATGACCTTATTAAAGATGATTTTCGGAGTACCGCACTTTTTTTCTGTTCACTGAAACGTCTCGAGTTTCGAGGTGTGAGCAATTTTCTGTAATGGTATCTTTGTAGTCCGTCGAACGTAATTGACGTATTGAACTATTTTTTTGTAGTTTTTTGTAGTTTTTCTAAGGGGCATTCGCGTCGAGATAAGATTAGAACTTTTGGTTCTCGCCCTCTTGCACTCTCCAAAACACATAATCCCTTTCTAGGTCGGAGGGATCATTGATGGGAATTAATATCTAAATACCTTCGCCAAACGAAACAACTGAATGAAATATGTTATTTATATCAATTCAAAATTTAGGAAAAATCCAAAAATGTAGTTGTAAGAATTAGTCAATTGTCAAAAATACAGTAAAATTTTCATGGAAGCCCCCCTCCTTACACAAATCTTCAATAGAACTAAGATATTAGATTTTTTGTATTTGTATATTATTTAGAGAAATAAATGTGATAATATGGTGAGCACAGATGCATATGTACATAAATAAACTAAAGAAATGGTTAAGATAAAATAAAAAGACAATTTATGAGCATGAAAGTAATTTATTTAATACACACAAAGATGATGATCTTTATTTCGTACATCCCATATCATTAATGTATGTTTGATACATCATCACATATATAAATAATAACCATTGATTTCTTTATTTCTTTAGTAAAGATAGGCCATTGTTAACGATTTTCTGTGCTAGCTCTTTATATGATACTTCAAATTACAAAGTAGTACTGTTTTGAAGCTACTATGAGGTCATTGATAAGGTTTTTTGCCTGTATGGTGGGCCATAATGTGTTTTTTTAAAGAACTAGTTTGTACAGTTTTATAGCTACAATGAGGACATAGATGAGGTTTTTCCCCGGTATGGTGGGCCATAATGTGATTCTTTAAAGCAAACGTTTTTACTGCTTTGTAGCTACAATGAGGACATTGATGAGGTTTTTCCCCGGTATGGTGAGCCATAATGTGATTCTTCAAAGTACTAACGTGTACTGTTTTTAAGCTGCAATGAGGGCATTGATGAGGTTTTTCCCCAGTATGGTGAGCCATAATGTGATTCTTTAAAGTACTAACGAGTACTGTTTTGAAACTGCAATGAGGGCATTGATGAGGTTTCTCCCCGTTATGGTGGGCCATTATATGTTTCTTCAAATTACTAAGTTGTACTGTTTTAACGCTGCAATGAGGGCATTGATGAGGTTTTTCCCCGGTATGGTGGGTCATGATGTGATTCTTCAAAGTACCAAGTTGTACTGTTTTAAAGCTACAATGAGGGCATTGATTAGGTTTTTCTCCAGTATGGTATGACGTGTCATTACATGTCTCTTTAAAATGCTGACATATCCTGTGTTGTAGCTACAATGAGGACATTGATGATGTTTTTCTTTGGAACAGTGCGCCATTATATTGCCATTTTTTCGAACTGATTGCACTCCTTGACAGCTTCCTGAAGGCACTGGAATAAGAATTATTGAATACTAGTGGGAGAATTACTATCACTGGCCAATTTCAAAATCCTATGAGGAATTTAAAAAAATAAAAAAAATACAGATTTAGGAAAAGGCAGCACACAAACGATCCCGCAACATGCACTCACTAATCCTTTGTTCACAAACAGTAGCACCCAATCTTCTAATCATAAAATTCGTTCTTAATCATTATTACTTCTCTTTATAAAATCTACGAGAACTATAATAACATATCAGATACGTGAAGTTTTTCGTATTTGTATTTAGGGAAAAAAATGTAATAATATGGTGAGTACAGATACATTTGTACATAAATAAATTAAAGAAATGGTTAGGATAAAAGAAAAAGATAATTTATGTGCAAAACAGTAATTTATTTAATACACACAAAGATGATGATCTTTATTACGTACATCCCATATCATTAATGTATGTGTGATACATCATCACATGTCTCTTCAAATAATAATCATTGATGTCTTTGCAGTAAAGAGAGGTCATTGTTGAGGCTTTTCTGTGGTATGGTGGGTTATTATATGCTCCTTCAAATTAGAAAGTACGACTGTTTTGTAGCTACAATCAGGGCATTGATGAGGTTTTTCCCCGGTGTGGTGGGCCATAATATGGTTCTTTAAAGCATTAACATGTACTGTTTTGTAGCTACAATCAGGGCATTGATTTGGTTTTTCCCCGGTATGATGTGCCATAATATGATTCTTTAAAGAACTAGTTTTTACTGCTTTGTAGCTACAATGAGGGCATTGATTTGGTTTTCCCTCGGTATGATGTGCTATAGAAAATTCTTTAAAGAACTGGTTTTTACTGCCTTGTAGCTACAATGATGGCACTGATGTGGTTTTGCCCGGTATGATGTGTCATTATATTATTCTTACAAGAGTTAGTTTTTACTGCTTTGTAGCTACAATGAGGGCATTGATTTGGTTTTCTCCCGGTAGGATGTGCCATAATACGATTCTTTCAAGAACTAGTTTTTACTGCTTTGTAGATACAATGAGGGCACTGATTTGGTTTTTCCCCGGTATGGCGGGCCATAATATGATTCTTTCAAGAACTAGTTTTTACTGCTTTGTAGCTACAATCAGGGCATTGTTTTGGTTTTTCCTCGGTATGATGTGTCATTATATTATTCTTACAAGAGTTAGTTATTACTGCTTTGTAGCTACAATGAAGGTACTGATGTAGTTTTTCCCGGTATGATGTGTCATCATATGATTCTTACAAGAGTTAGTTATTACTGCTTTGTAGCTACAATGAAGGTACTGATGTAGTTTTTCCCGGTATGATGTGTCATCATATTATTCTTACAAGAGTTAGTTTTTACTGCTTTGTAGCTACAATGAAGGCACTGATTTGGTTTTTCCCGGTATGATGTGTCATTATATTATTCTTACAAGAGTTAGTTTTTACTGCTTTGTAGATACAATGAGGGCAAGGAAGCTACAAGTTTTTCGTATTTGTACTTAGGGAAAAAAATGTAATAATATAGTCAGTACAGATTCATTTGTACATAAATAAATTAAAGAAATGGTTAGGATAAAAGAAAAAGATAATTTATGTGCAAAACAGTAATTTATTTAATACACACAAAGATGATGATCTTTATTACGTACATCCCATATCATTAATGTATGTGTGATACATCATCACATGTCTCTTCAAATAATAATCATTGATGTCTTTGCAGTAAAGAGAGGTCATTGTTGAGGCTTTTCTGTGGTATGGTGGGTTATTATATGCTCCTTCAAATTAGAAAGTACGACTGTTTTGTAGCTACAATCAGGGCATTGATGAGGTTTTTCCCCGGTGTGGTGGGCCATAATATGGTTCTTTAAAGCATTAACATGTACTGTTTTGTAGCTACAATCAGGGCATTGATTTGGTTTTTCCCCGGTATGATGTGCCATAATATGATTCTTTAAAGAACTAGTTTTTACTGCTTTGTAGCTACAATGAGGGCATTGATTTGGTTTTCCCTCGGTATGATGTGCTATAGAAAATTCTTTAAAGAACTGGTTTTTACTGCCTTGTAGCTACAATGATGGCACTGATGTGGTTTTGCCCGGTATGATGTGTCATTATATTATTCTTACAAGAGTTAGTTTTTACTGCTTTGTAGCTACAATGAGGGCATTGATTTGGTTTTCTCCCGGTAGGATGTGCCATAATACGATTCTTTCAAGAACTAGTTTTTACTGCTTTGTAGATACAATGAGGGCACTGATTTGGTTTTTCCCCGGTATGGCGGGCCATAATATGATTCTTTCAAGAACTAGTTTTTACTGCTTTGTAGCTACAATCAGGGCATTGTTTTGGTTTTTCCTCGGTATGATGTGTCATTATATTATTCTTACAAGAGTTAGTTATTACTGCTTTGTAGCTACAATGAAGGTACTGATGTAGTTTTTCCCGGTATGATGTGTCATCATATGATACTTACAAGAGTTAGTTATTACTGCTTTGTAGCTACAATGAGGGCATTGCTTTTGGTTTTCCCCCGGTATGGTGTGTCATTATATGATTCTTACAAGAGTTAGTTATTACTGCCTTGTAGCTACAATGATGGCACTGATTTGGTTTTCCCCCGGTATGGTGTGTCATTATATGATTCTTACAAGAGTTAGTTATTACTGCTTTGTAGATACAATGAGGGCAAGGAAGCTACAAGTTTTTCGTATTTGTACTTAGGGAAAAAAATGTAATAATATAGTCAGTACAGATTCATTTGTACATAAATAAATTAAAGAAATGGTTAGGATAAAAGAAAAAGATAATTTATGTGCAAAACAGTAATTTATTTAATACACACAAAGATGATGATCTTTATTACGTACATCCCATATCATTAATGTATGTGTGATACATCATCACATGTCTCTTCAAATAATAAGCATTGATGTCTTTGCAGTAAAGAGAGGTCATTGTTGAGGCTTTTCTGTGGTATGGTGGGTTATTATATGATCCTTCAAATTAGAAAGTACGACTGTTTTGTAGCTACAATCAGGGCATTGATGAAGTTTTCTCCCGGTATGATCGGTCATGATATGATTCTTTAAAGAACTAGTTTATACTGCTTTGTAGCTACAATGAGGGCATTAATGAGGTTTTTCCTCGGTATGTTGGGACATAATGTGATTCTTCAAATTACCACGTTGAACTGTTTTAAAGCTGCAATGAGGGCATTCATGAGGTTTTTCCCCGGTATGGCGTGCCATTATATGATTCTTTAAAGAAAACATTTTTACAGCTTTGTAGCTACAATGAGGACATTGATTTGGTTTTTCTCCGCTATGATGTGCCATAATATGATTCTTTAAAGAAAACATTTTTACTGCTTTGTAGCTGCAATGAGAACATTGATGAGGTTTTTCCCCGGTGTGGTGGGCCATAATATGGTTCTTTAAAGCATTAACATGTACTGCTTTGTAGCTGCAATGAGAACATTGATGAGGTTTTTCCCCGGTGTGGTGGGCCATAATATGGTTCTTTAAAGCATTAACATGTACTGTTTTGAAGCTGCAATGAGGACATTGATGAGGTTTTTCCCCGGTATGGTGGGCCATAATATGGTTCTTTAAAGCACTAACATGTACTGTTTTGTAGCTGCAATGAGAACATTGATGAGGTTTTTCCCCGGTGTGGTGGGCTATAATATGGTTCTTTAAAGCATTAACATGTACTGTTTTAAAGCTGCAATGAGGACATTGATGAGGTTTTTCCCCGGTATGGTGGGCCATAATGTGATTCTTCAAAGTAACAAGTTGTACTGTTTTAAAGGTACAATGAGGGCATTGATTAGGTTTTTCTCCAGTATGGCGTGCCATTATATGTCTCTTTAAAATGCTGACATGTCCTGTGTTGTAGCTACAATAAGGACATTGACGCTGTTTTTTTTCGGAACTGTGCGCCATTATATTGTCATTTTTTCTAACTGATTGCACTCCTTGACAGCTTCCTGAAGGCACTGGAATAAGAATTATTGAATGCCATTAGGAGAAATAATTATCACTGAAGAATTAGGAAATCCTATGAGGAATAAAAAAAAAAAATAACTAAAAAACACTACAGATTTAAGGAAAGGCAGTACACAAACGATCCCACAACATTCAAACACTGATCCCTTGTTCACAAATAGTAGCATCCAATCTACAAATCATAAAATTCGTTTTCACTCATTATTTTTTCTTATAAAATCTCTGTAAACATTTTAATTTTATTCAATGGCCCCTATAAGGCACTTAAGTGAATACGATTGCGTTAGGGCTGTGACATTGATAGAGGAAGGATACAGGGTGAGGTGACCAGGAGAACCTGATGTACCTCACTCGTCCGAAGGCAGGGGTCCAAATATATATATGGAGACAGAGGGTCGTGCAAAAAGAAAGGGAGAGGGTTGGCCTAGATGTACAGCAGAAGAAGACGATAGGTACTTCTGGCACATGGCTTTGCGAAACCGGAGCATCACCGGAAATAAGGGAAAAAGACTAATACCGTCGGAAATGTTTACATTTCCAGCAGGACTGTAAGAAGAAGACTTAATAGAATAACCTTAGGGCTCGGCATTCTGTCCGTGGTTTCACCACAGATCACAAAATGGTAAGGCTCCAGTTGGCATATGAACATGTCAATTAAACTTTGGAAAACTGGAAGAAAGTTCTATTTACAGATGAGCAGAGAGTTGGTCTCAAGTGTAATTTTACATGGAGACGCCAGGAGAGAGGTACGCACTATGCTGTTGTACGTCTCCTCAGGAACATTTCGTGGTAGCTCACGAATGTTCTGGGGGTGCATTGGTTGTTGTGCGAGGAAGGTTCCTAACGCCTCAGAGGTACTTAGGGGACATAATCGAAGAACATGTAGTGTAATTTAGTCATTACATCAGAGAGGAATTCCTGTTAATGGATGATACTTTCGTGAGGTCTGGCAGAGCACGAATGAAGTATGATATTAGAATCCAAGACCTAGCATTCTGAAAAATTGGAAAGTGCTGTTGATAAAGAGTGGGACAAAACATTCCTTTAGGACTTCATTGAAAACCTCTTCAAATCAATGCCAAGGCGTTTAAGAGACGTGATTCGTGCCAGAGGCGGAAACACACATTATTGAATACGTTTTCTCTAAAAATATATTTTCCAAGTTTATCTTTTTTTTTCAATATTTATCTTTTACTCATTATGCACCTTGTTTTATCTGTGTAAAATGCAATTTCGTTTTCAAGTGACTTTCAATTCTCAGAAAAAATGCACAAATTAGAAATCATTACAAAAATAGGAGTGGTGCATTAATTTTGTCAATTAGTGGATACTGAGGACCGCTTTAGTGTACTCACCGTCGTCTAAGATTATTTCTGCTTCTTCTTTGAAATGGATTTGACCACCTGCGAATAAAAAATTCTAACTTATAACAAATGAAATGTTCCAAGTTAAAAACACTAATTATACCAGTAATGAGGTATTACAAAATGTTTGCTATCACTATAGTAAATTTACAATCAGTTACAAAATGTCAAATAAGAGTAAAAATATTAAAACCACACATTTGTGTATTAACGAACAATGTGTTGTTTTCAATAAAATCCTTGATTCTGAAAGAAGGAGATTTTGGGTCCAGATTACATGGTACCCACTTTATTGTACAACAGAAGTAAGGTACAATACAAAAATTGTGCAATACTTTATTATACTTAGCGTAATAATTCTTTCTGTAACTGTTTGGCTTTTTTTTTTTGAATATTTTTTTAGTTTTCAATGTATTTTAGGCATATTTATTGACCAGGCTTCGGTAGGAGATAAATTGGTAAGAATTGAAGCCTCACTTATTTCCCGTAGGTATCGAATAAATGTTTGAGATTTGTCTGTGGTTCATGTTGAAGGGGTCGTACAACGGCCGGTAAAAGAAAATTATTTACTAAAACTACACTATTAATTAGTTAGAAATGATATTTTCTTAATATAATTGATTAATAATTTGATTAATCTTCATTAAAAGGCTTGTTTCTACTTAATGTATTACAATAAAGTTAAACATAAAATAAATGCAATTGACTGCAATAATCTAATTTTTGTATATTAAAATAGAGTCACTCGCTACCACCGCTCGTGACTTTTCCATCGTTGTGCATTTGATGAATTGTGTGAAATTGTGGATGACCTTATTAAAGATGATTTTCGGAGTACCGTACTTTTTTTCTGTTCACTGAAACGTCTCGAGTTTCGAGGTGTGAGCAATTTTCTGTAATGGTATCTTTGTAGTCCGTCGAACGTAATTGACGTATTGAACTATTTTTTTGTAGTTTTTTGTAGTTTTTCTAAGGGGCATTCGCGTCGAGATAAGATTAGAACTTTTGGTTCTCGCCCTCTTGCACTCTCCAAAACACATAATCCCTTTCTAGGTCGGAGGGATCATTGATGGGAATTAATATCTAACTACCTTCGCCGAACGAAACAACTGAATGAAATATGTTATTTATATCAATTCAAAATTTAGGAAAAATCCAAAAATGTAGTTGTAAGAATTAGTCAATTGTCAAAAATACAGTAAAATTTTCATGGAAGCCCCCCTCCTTACACAAATCTTCAATAGAACTAAGATATTAGATTTTTTGTATTTGTATATTATTTAGAGAAATAAATGTGATAATATGGTGAGCACAGATGCATATGTACATAAATAAACTAAAGAAATGGTTAAGATAAAATAAAAAGACAATTTATGAGCATAAAAGTAATTTATTTAATACACACAAAGATGATGATCTTTATTTCGTACATCCCATATCATTAATGTATGTTTGATACATCATCACATATATAAATAATAACCATTGATTTCTTTATTTCTTTAGTAAAGAGAGGCCATTGTTAACGATTTTCTGTGCTAGCTCTTTATATGATACTTCAAATTACAAAGTAGTACTGTTTTGAAGCTACAATGAGGTCATTGATAAGGTTTTTTGCCTGTATGGTGGGCCATAATGTGTTTTTTTAAAGAACTGGCTTGTACAGTTTTATAGCTACAATGAGGGCATTGATTAGGTTTTTCCCCGGTATGGTGGGCCATAATGTGATTCTTTAGAGAAGCAACTTTTACAGCTTTGTAGCTGCAATGAGGACATTGATTAGGTTTTTCCCCGGTATGGTGGGCCATAATGTGATTCTTTAGAGAAGCAACTTTTACAGCTTTGTAGCTGCAATGACATTGATTAGGTTTTTCCCCAGTATGGTGGGCCATAATGTGATTCTTTAGAGAAGCAACTTTTACAGTTTTATAGCTGCAATGAGGACATTGATTAGGTTTTTCCCCGGTATGGTGGGCCATAATGTGATTCTTTAGAGAAGCAACTTTTACAGTTTTATAGCTGCAATGAGGACATTGATTAGGTTTTTCCCCGGTATGGTGGGCCATAATGTGATTCTTTAGAGAAGCAACTTTTACAGCTTTGTAGCTGCAATGAGGACATTGATTAGGTTTTTCCCCGGTATGGTGGGCCATAATGTGATTCTTTAGAGAAGCAACTTTTACAGCTTTGTAGCTGCAATGAGGATATTGATGAGGTTTTTCCCCGGTATGGTGGGCCATAATGTGATTCTTTAGAGAAGCAACTTTTACAGCTTTGTAGCTGCAATGAGGACATTGATTAGGTTTTTCCCCGGTATGGTGGGCCATAATGTGATTCTTTAGAGAAGCAACTTTTACAGCTTTGTAGCTGCAATGAGGACATTGATTAGGTTTTTCCCCGGTATGGTGGGCCATAATGTGATTCTTTAGAGAAGCAACTTTTACAGTTTTATAGCTACAATGAGGACATTGATGAGGTTTTTCCCCGGTATGGTGGGCCATAATGTGATTCTTTAGAGAAGCAACTTTTACAGCTTTGTAGCTGCAATGATGACATTGATTAGGTTTTTCCCCGGTATGGTGGGTCATAATGTGATTCTTCAAAGTACCAAGTTGTACTGTTTTAAAGCTACAATGAGGGCATTGATTAGGTTTTTCCCCAGTATGGTGAGCCATAATGTGATTCTTCAAAGTACTAACGTACACTGTTTTGAAGCTGCAATGAGGGCATTGATTAGGTTTTTCCCCGGTATGACGTGTCATTATATGTCTCTTTAAAAACTTGACATATCCTGTGTTGTAGCTACAATGAGGACATTGATAAAGTTTTTTGCCGGTATGGTGAGCCATAATGTGTTTTTTTAAAGAACTATTTTGTACAGTTTTATAGCTACAATGAGGACATTGATGAGGTTTTTCCCCGGTATGGTGGGCCATAATGTGATTTTTCAAAGTACTAACTTGTACTGCTTTGAAGCTGCAATGAGGGTATTGATTAGGTTTTTCCCCAGTATGGTGAGCCATAATGTGATTCTTCAAAGTACTACCGTACACTGTTTTGAAGCTGCAATGAGGGCATTGATCAGGTTTTTCCCCGGTATGACGTGTCATTATATGTCTCTTTAAAATCTTGACATATCCTGTGTTGTAGCTACAATGAGGACATTGACGATGTTTTTCTTCGGAACAGTGCGCCATTATATTGTCATTTTTTCTAACTGATTGCACTCTTTGACAGCTTCCTGAAGGAACTGGAATAAGAATTATTGAATACTAGTAGGAGAAATAATTATCACAGGCCAATTTGGAAATCCAATAAGGAATTTAAAAAAAAAAAAAAAAAAAAAAATACAGATTTAAGAAAAGGCAGCATTCTAAAGATCCCACAACATTCACTCACTAATCCCTAATCCCTTGTTCACAAACAGTAACATCCAATCTACAAATCATAAAATTCGTTCTTAATCATTATTACTTCTCTTTATAAAATCTACGAGAACTATAATAACATATCAGATCCGTGAAGTTTTTTGTATTTGTATTTAGGGAAAAAAATGTAATAATATGGTGAGTACAGATACATTTGTACATTAATAAACTAAAGAAATGGTTAGGATAAAATAAAAAGACAATTTATGAGCATAAAAGTAATTTATTTAATACACACAAAGATGATGATCTTTATTTCGTAAATCTTATATATATGTATACATTATCTATATGATATATATATATGATTACATATATCTTATATATGTGTGATACATCATCAAATATATAGTTAAATATCTTCAAAGCACACAAGACTTTTTAAAAAGATTTATTTTGAATAACAAACATAAATGACATGGTAATATACAGATCTAATCTAGCATAGTGACGGGCTAATGAGATACAATAGACTGACCTCCTTCTCTGATTCTCACGGGGTTTAAATAAGAGTCAGCAAAGGGGTGATTCATAGTTCTTAGAATGTTAGCACGGGTGCACTATAACTCCCCGCAGCCTTAAGTTTTGAACTCTGGTCAAAACAAACATTTAATTTTTACATTTTAAAAACTTGATTTATACAATTTACTTAAAATTACTTTATGATCATCAATAGTAATAGGTGTTGTTGAAACCTTTACATTATTTAAAGGTAAATTTGAATTTTGGATCTTTTTACAATTTCTTTTATAAATAAAAATGTTAATTAGTACAATGATTAGAATAATACATAATACAAAAGAATAATGATAAATATTAGTGTTGTCTACAAAGGACAATATTTCTAATTCTGGTATAGTATAATTATTTGTTTCTAACATAGTTGTATTTAATATTACATTTTCATAAAATGGTTGTAAAATAGTGTTAAAATCATGAGTATAAATTTTATTAAATTCTGGAAAGCAATCCTCCTTACTAATATTAATTAATCCTACATTTGGTAAAAATACAGTGTTATTATGACAATCTGTTATTTTTTTAATATTTACAGTGATATATTGCTTAATATGATCTAAATATCTTATATTATTTTGATTACTTAATACTAGTTTACATTCTTTTAAATTTCCGTTATGTACAATAGATGAAACACATTTTGATTCTGTTTTATTAAGATTTATACAGTAATAATTGTCAATAAAAATACAACTTCCTTGATAGAGAGTGGCTCCTTTTTGTAAGTAAAGATCAGTTTTTAAATCAATTTCGTAAATTGTCTGGTTTATAATTCTTGGTACTGATATCACAAAATATCCTTTATAGGATTCATCATGAATTGGTAATTTGATAAAAGTATGGATTATATTGTGATGAGTTGAACAAAAGATTTTACTATTTGTCCATAGAATTTCAGTATTATCTGAGATTAGTTTTATGTTACTTGGTAGATTTTTTATTACATCAATCATTAAATTGGTGTGAACAATGCCAAGCTTACAAAATTCTAAAGATAAAGTTAAATCTTTAATTTTATTTAATAAATGCATGATGTGAATATATAAGTCATAAGCTTTTTCATTTTGTCCTAGCGATTCGAAATTTTGTCTATTAATTATGAAATTTTTATTAATTGTTTTGATTTCATTCTGGTAATCCTCAATCAGACGTTTATTAATATTGACAGAATTTTCGATGTTATGTTCAATCTTATAATTATTTTGTTCTACATTTGAAATTATTTTATCGTAGTATTCCTTGTCGTCATTATTCATATTACCTGTTATCCAACTAATAACATTACCTAGACCATTTATCAAGCCTCGTCTGTGACGATTTTTAATATCTCTTTGTTGCATTAATTGAAATTGTTCAAAAACTTCGTTTGTTAAATCTTTTAGCAAATGATACATTTTATGTGATCTAAAGTTAGTAACATGATCTTCAATATTTATTATTTCTACTTCTAATAAACTTAAATTATAAAAATGATAAGTTTCATAATATTGATTAACTACTCTAATATTATTTACAGAATAATGGAGAATTCCTGGAGAGTTAGTGAGATCTACTACTTTTATCGTCAGAATCTTCTGAAGATGAAGTATCAGAATTATTGACATGTAGTGAATCTTCATCTGAAACAAAATGTTTCCTCTTTTTACGTTTGTTGGGTCTCCTAACGTTATCAACATGTGTTGTCAATTGCCTAGCGCCTTGGATTAACACATTTACTTTTCTGAATTTGTCTCTACTTTTAATCTTCGATTGAGTATCTTTGATAAATTCTTGATTTATTAATTCAGGTGGATCTTCCCGATTTTTATTTAATTTTTCTGTACGCTTTATCTTTTCTTCATTAATTTTTGTGTGAGCTAATTCATGCAAAAGTTGTAAATCTTTATGATACTTTTGTACGTATAGTTCTGTTATACTAATATTTTTGTTGTTGTTATTTTCTTTTATAAATCCGAAAGTGATTTCATTGGGTGTTAATTTTAGATTGTTATTTAAGGTATTATTGTACGCAATAATTGCAAGTTTTAATTTTTGTTCAAATGAATAAGATTTTCTCTCATGCGAGATAAGTCTTAGTAATTCGCTTAGTGTTAAATGAACTCTATTTAATAATCCCAAAGAATTTGAGTGATTAGTGGATGTATAATGTAATAAAATATCATTGTGGTCACAAAATTGTTTAACTAAATTGTTTTTCATTTCTGTGCCTTGATCTAATGAGATCTGTACTGGCGTAGGATAATGAGATAAATAATTTTGTAAACAATCACAAATATTGATTGCATTGTGTGTTGGAATAACTTGTGCGAACAATCTTTTTGAGAAAGTATCAACAGCAGTAAATATTATTTTCCTTTCATACTTCAAAATGTCAATCATTAATTCTCGAAAAGGTTTTTCTGGTGTTGGGGTTTGTTGAAATTTAGTTTTGATAGGTTTTCTATCATACTTTGATTTTTTACAAATTTCACATTTATTAATGTATTCTGTAATTTTGTCTTTCATATTGGGGAAATAAACTTGTTTTTTTAATTTTTCAAAAGTTTCTAATATTCCACGATGTTTAGTTTTTCCTAAATGATAGTTTTCAATAGTTTCGCGTTGTTCATTTACATTTTCTACGTCATTGATAAAGTTAAAATAACGTTTTATTCTTACAGAAGGGAATTCGTTTTCTATTATATTTTGAATCTCTTTAAAGTATTCATCGTAAGTTTTTTCTAAAGTTTTTATGTTCGGTGAACAGAAAATTCCGTAAGTCTTGTCCGGTTCTACGATCTGGTAGAGTAGAGTTTGCAAGTCATCTTTCCTGTTAATGATGAGTTCGTATCTTCTCTTGTTTCCAAATGGCTTAGAGAACTTCATGTCTTCTTTGTTTCCTCTAATGATAATAATTTGATTTTTTTCTACATTTATACATTTATCTGGTTCACATATCCAAGTTTGTTCATTGCTGGATTCTTGTGAATGAATAGTTTCTAGATCTGATTGATTTTCTGCATTTTCCGCTGTAGATGGAATATTTATTAATTCCTCCATAATTGCTTCATATTCTGTTGTTTTTTCAGCAGCTTCTTCTTGATTTTGTAATATGTCATCAATAAATACATCAATATCAATATCTACATCATCAATATCCATATCCTCTGGTTCCGTGTGGTTTACTTCATTTATATTTCTTGATAAAGCATCTGCTACATAATTTGTTTTACCATTAACATGTTTTATGTCAAATTCGAACTCCTGCAACTTCCAAATCCATTTCATGATTCGGGTGTTACCGTTCTTCATAGAAAATATCCAAGTTAGTGGTTTATGATCGGTTTGAAGTAAAAATTTAGTTCCGTATAAGTAAGGCTTAAAGTGTTGAGTCGCCCATACAACTACTAATAATTCTTTTTCGATAGTGCTATAATTATTTTCCGCATTTTGTAGTACTCGTGAAGCGAATGCTACAGGATGTTCAATATCATCATCGTCTTTTTGGGACAATACCGCTCCAATTGCTTTATTACTAGCATCTGTAGTTAATATGAATGATTTATTCCAATCGGGGTATTTTAAAATTGGTGCATTTGCCATTAAATCTATTAATGTCTTACAAGCCCTTTTTATCTCTTCGGTTTTATAAATTTTTGTTTTAATCGAATCTGAAATAGGTTTAGTTATTTTTGCATATCCTTTAATGAATTTCCTATAGTATCCTGTCATACCTAAGAACTGTCTTGTCGACTTTTCGTCATGAGGTACTGGAAAGTTTACTATAGTTTCTATCTTTTTCGGATCTGTTTTTAAACCTTCTTCAGTTACAATATAGCCGAGAAATTTTAATTCTTTTTTGAAAAATTCAGTTTTATCTAATTGAATTGATAACTGATGTTCTTTTAATGCTTTGAAAACTTTTTCCAAATCTCTTAAATGTTCGTTTTCATTTTTTGAATAAATAATAATATCGTCAACGTAAACCATTGCATTAGGAATATTTGATATCATCATTGTCATTGCTCTCTGAAAAGTCGGCGGTCCATTACTTATTCCGAATGGCATTCGAACAAATTCGTAATGACCATTTTCAGTAGAGAATGCTGTTTTTGGAATAGATTCTTCATCCATTTCTATTTGATGAAATCCCGATGTTAAATCAATAGTCGAAAATATTTTTGCACCTCTTAATCGATTCAGCAAATCTTCGATATTGGGTAACGGGAATTTATCTTTTATGGTAGCCTGATTTAATTTTCTATAATCGATTACCATGCGAACTTTTTTTATACCCGATGCGTCCATTTTTTTTGGAACAATCCACAAAGGGGAATTATACGGCGACTTACTTGGTCTAATTATTCCGTTTTTTAATAATTTTCCAACTTCTTCGTTAATTTGTTCTTTAAATTGTTCCGGATATCTATAATTTCGTGTATAAATCGGATTTTCATTCGTAGTTATTATTCTATGTTTTAATAATTTAGTCGGTTTTAATTTTTCATTTTCTGTTTTTAATATTTCACCGTTTTCACTTAATATTTTTGTGAGTTTTTCCGTTATCTCCGAATTTATGTGTTCGTGTCTTATAACATTTTTAATTTCATTAGTATCTTCGATATGAAACATTTCGTCTCTTTCAAGTTTGTATTTTATTCCCATTATTTTTATTTCCATGTCTTCTAAATTTATATTAGTTTTTAACATTTTCATTGTTTCGTACCCAAGTAAAATATCAAACCGTGAACTAATAGGATAAACTAAGAACTTTACTTCTTGATTAATTCCTATCAGATTTTGCAGGTTGAGGTTTACACTTTGTGTTCCTTCTGCTCGTCCTGTAGGGGTTTTTATCGCGAAGTTTTCTATGTTTATTTTAGCATCTTTCGGAATTGCTTGGGGACAAATATAATTTTTTGTTGCTCCTGTGTCAATTAACCATTTATTATTTTCTTTATCCAAGAGCTGTGGTAAATTATTTAAAAAATTAACTTCGTCACTTATTTTAATTACATTCGATCCGGTGGTTCTCCTTTGTTCGGACCTTGGTCTAAAAAATTATCTTTATTAGTTTCAAGTTGTTTTACTCTTTCAGTTAATATTCTAATTTGTTCATCTCTCTCATCCTCGGCGTAATGTACGCGATTAGAAACAGTTCTCATCGAAACCGTATTTGAATCATTTTGTTGTGGTGGATCTACTTTTTGTTGATTATTTCTCCAATTTCCGGATGGAGGTTTATTAAAGAATCTATGTTGAGATTTTGGATCCCATGATTGATTATGAATAGGTTTTTGATAATTTTGTTGATTATTTGGGTAATTGTGATAATTTGGTTGTGCATTTTGATAACTTTTATAATTTTGGTTTTGTTGATGTTGATAATCTTGTTTTTGTTCATGAGGTTGTTTTTGAAATTGTTTTTCATATTTATGTTTGTAATTTGGATCGAAATTTTTGCCTTTATAATTCGATTGGTGTGGTTGGTGGTGTTTGTCTTTTCGACTACCCGGACCGTACACCCGATGCACAATGTGCGCAGCGTTATTTCTTAAGATTTCGTCAATATCTTCGATTGTCTCGAATTTAATATGATAAATAAAATCAGTAAGCGAGGGATGTAAATTATGAACGGTGTGATGTGATATCTGTTTGTCGTATCTTTCCATTTCCGACTGTTTATTCACTATTTCCGAGTCGGCATACACGCGAGCATATAAATCGCATCTTTTCTTACCTAATCTTTCTAAGTAATCATGTGGGTTTTCGTTATGGTACGATTTAGTATTGAGTATTTCTGATATTAATTGCTCTCTCGTTCGCGTATCTTGATATTTACGTTTAAGGAATGTTAAAATTTCTGTCACACTAGTGAATTCCTTATCATAGGTTGCAATTTTTGCTTTTCCTTTTAGCTTAGTTAATAAAGTTAATACTAATTTTGAATGGTTTATATCTTTATATTGGTTATCATCTTTACAATATAAGTCATACACAAATTTTGTATTTCTAATAAAATCTACTAATTGTAAAGGATCACCATCATATTCCGGAATTAATTTAAAATCATGATCTTTTATTTCCATAGCCATCTCTGAATTTGTATTTTCTAATAGTAATTGATCAATATTATCTAGATTAAAAGTTGTATATACTTGTCTTAATTGGTTTAATCTATCCTGTAAATTTGACATACAATAAACTTATAATTACTTATAATTACCATCAAGTATGTTGTCTTCAGTGGAAAAATCTTCTTCCTTGGTGCTGCGAAGTCTCAACAAATAGTTTTGAAACTCGGGTGATAAGATTTGAAAATCTTCAGAAAGTTGAAAGATACCTCTGTAGTCGTGGAGAATGCTTGCTATACTTGTATACGCAGTGGCAATCTTCCTCAAGACGGAGAGAAGTAGTTATGCTGCTTGATTTCGGTATTACACACGATTCTAAGCTCCGCAAAGTTACTTTAAATACCTTCAAAATTCCTCCCAAGTCCCACGTTCGGGCGCCAGTTAAATATCTTCAAAGCACACAAGACTTTTTAAAAAGATTTATTTTGAATAACAAACATAAATGACATGGTAATATACAGATCTAATCTAGCATAGTGACGGGCTAATGAGATACAATAGACTGACCTCCTTCTCTGATTCTCACGGGGTTTAAATAAGAGTCAGCAAAGGGGTGATTCATAGTTCTTAGAATGTTAGCACGGGTGCACTATAACTATATAAATAATAACCATTGATTTCTTTATTTCTTTAGTAAAGAAATGTCATTGTTAACGATTTTCTGTGCTAGCTCTTTATATGATACTTCAAATTACAAAGTAGTACTGTTTTGAAGCTACAATGAGGTCATTGATAAGGTTTTTTGCCGGTATGGTGAGCCATAATGTGTTTTTTTAAAGAACTAGTTTGTACAGTTTTATAGCTACAATGAGGGCATTGATTAGGTCTTTCCCCGGTATGGTGGGCCATAATGTGATTCTTCAAAGTACTAACCTGTACTGCTTTGAAGCTGCAATGAGGGCATTGATTAGGTTTTTCCCCAGTATGGTGAGCCATAATGTGATTCTTTAAAGTACTAACTTGTGCAGCTTTGTATTCACAATTAGGACATTGATTTGGCTTTTCCTCGCTATGATGTGCCATGATATGATTCTTTAAAGAAAACCTTGTTACTGCTTTGTAGCTACAATGAGGACATTGATGAGGTTTTTCCCCGGTATGGTGAGCTATAATGTGATTCTTCAGAGTACTAACGAGTACTGTTTTGAAGCTGCAATGAGGGCAATGATTAGGTTTTTCCCTGGTATGGTGGGCCATAATGTGATTCTTTAGAGAAGCAACTTTTACAGCTTTGTAGCTGCAATGAGGACATTGATTAGGTTTTTCCCCGGTATGGTGGGTCATAATGTGATTCTTCAAAGAACCAACTTGTACTGTTTTAAAGCTACAATGAGGGCATTGATTGGGTTTTTCGCCGGTATGGTGAGTCATAATGTGATTCTTTAAAGCAAACTTTTTTACTGCTTTGTAGCTACAATGAGGACATTGATGAGGTTTTTCCCCGGTATGGTGAGCCATAATGTGATTCTTTAAAGTACTAACGAGTACTGTTTTGAAGCTGCAATGAGGGCATTCATTAGGTTTTTCCCTGGTATGGTGGGCCATAATGTGATTCTTTAAAATAACAACTTTTACAGCTTTGTAGCTGCAATGAGGACATTGATGAGGTTTTTCCCCGGTATGGTGGGTCATGATGTGATTCTTCAAAGTACCAAGTTGTACTGTTTTATAGCTACAATGAGGGCATTGATTAGGTTTTTCTCCAGTATGGCGTGTCATTACATGTCTCTTTAAAATGCTGACATATCCTGTGTTGTAGCTACAATGAGGACATTGATGATGTTTTTTTTCGGAACTGTGCGCCATTATATTGTCATTTTTTCTAACTGATTGCACTCCTTGACAGCTTCCTGAAGGCACTGGAATAAGAATTATTGAATACTAGTGGGAGAATTACTATCACTGGCCAATTTCAAAATCCTATGAGGAAATTAAAAAAAAAAAAATACAGATTTAAGAAAAGGCAGCACACAAACGATCCCGCAACATTCACTCACTAATCCTTTGTTCACAAACAGTAGCACCCAATCCAGAATCCAAGACCTAGCATTCTGAAAAATTGGAAAGTGCTGTTGATAAAGAGTGGGACAAAACATTCCTTTAGGACTTCATTGAAAACCTCCTCAAATCAATGTCAAGGCGTTTAAGAGGCGTGATTCGTGCCAGAGGCGGAAGCACACATTATTGAATATGTTTTCTCTAAAAATATATTTTCCAAGTTTATCTTTTTTTTCCAATATTTATCTTTTACTCATTATGCACCTTGTTTTATCTGTGTAAAATGCAATTACGTTTTCTAGTGACTTTGAATTCTAATAAAATATTCACAAATTAGAAATCATTCAAAAAATAGGAGTGGTGCATTAATTTTCTCAATTAGTGGATACTGAGGACCGCTTTAGTGTACTCACCGTCGTCTAAGATTATTTCTTCTTCTTCTTTAAAATGGATTTGACCACCTGCGAATAAAAAATTCTAACTTATAAAAAATGAAATGTTCCAAGTTAAAAACACTAATTATACCAGTAATAAGGTATTACAAAATGTTTGCTATCAATACAGTAAATTTACAATCAGTGTACAAAATGTCAAATAAGAGCAGATTGAGTAAAAATATTAAAACCACACATTTGTGTATTAACGAACAATGTGTTGTTTTCAATAAAATCCTTGATTCTGAAAGGAGATTTTGGATCCAGATTACATGGTACCCACAAGTAAAGTACAGCTTTGTAGCTACAAAGCGGACATTGATGAGGTTTTTTCCTGGTATGGCGTGCCATTATGTGCCTCTTTAAATTATGAACATAAGCTGTGTTGTAGCTGCATTGAGGACATTGATGATGTTTTGGGGATTGGTAGCTTCCCAACAGAACTGGGACAAACATTGGAACAGAACACTAATAGAAGGGCGAACTAGGCAATTCAGGATGTGCTATTAGGAATTTTAGAAAAATATCTAAAGTTTTAACATAAGCCAACATACCAGAGATCCCAAAACATGCATATATATTAAGGAACGCTTTAGTAAACTCACCATCGTCTAAGATTAGTTTTTCTTCTTCTTTAAAATGGATTGGACCACCTTTAAATAGTAAATTCATAATTATAAAAAACGAAGTACCTTATAATACACTTTATTTTGCATTAAGTTATTTGATATCAAAGCAATGTCATTCATTACTATCAAAATGAATGTTCCCACAATTCGGTAGACATTTGTCAGTATTTATATGCGGGTAAAGACTCATTGTACTCACCATCGTCTTGGATTAGGTCTTTTTCTTCTTTAAAATTGATTGGACCACCTTGAAATAGTAAATTCATAATTATAAAAAACGAAGTACCTTATAATACACTTTATTTTGCATTAAGTTATTTGATATCAAAGCAATGTCATTCATTACTATCAGAATGAGTGTTCCCACAATTTGGTAGACATTTGTCAGTATTTATATGCGGGTAAAGACTCATTGTACTCACCATTGTCTTGGATTAGGTCTTTTTCTTCTTTAAAATTGATTGGACCACCTTGAAATAGTAAATTCATAATTATAAAATACGAAGTACCTTAAAATACACTTGATTTTGCATTAAGTTATTTGATATCAAAGCAATGTCATTCATTACTATCAAAATGAATGTTCCCACAATTCGGTAGACATTTGTCAGTATTTATATGCGGGTAAAGACTCATTGTACTCACCATCGTCTTGGATTAGGTCTTTTTCTTCTTTAAAATTGATTGGACCACCTTGAAATAGTAAATTCATAATTATAAAAAACGAAGTACCTTATAATACACTTTATTTTGCATTAAGTTATTTGATATCAAAGCAATGTCATTCATTACTATCAGAATGAGTGTTCCCACAATTTGGTAGACATTTGTCAGTATTTATATGCGGGTAAAGACTCATTGTACTCACCATCGTCTTGGATTAGGTCTTTTTCTTCTTTAAAATTGATTGGACCACCTTTAAATAGTAAATTCATAATTATAAAATACGAAGTACCTTAAAATACACTTGATTTTGCATTAAGTTATTTGATATCAAAGCAATGTCATTCATTACTATCAAAATGAATGTTCCCACAATTCGGTAGACATTTGTCAGTATTTATATGCGGGTAAAGACTCATTGTACTCACCATCGTCTTGGATTAGGTCTTTTTCTTCTTTAAAATTGATTGGACCACCTTGAAATAGTAAATTCATAATTATAAAAAACGAAGTACCTTATAATACACTTTATTTTGCATTAAGTTATTTGATATCAAAGCAATGTCATTCATTACTATCAGAATGAGTGTTCCCACAATTTGGTAGACATTTGTCAGTATTTATATGCGGGTAAAGACTCATTGTACTCACCATTGTCTTGGATTAGGTCTTTTTCTTCTTTAAAATTGATTGGACCACCTTGAAATAGTAAATTCATAATTATAAAATACGAAGTACCTTAAAATACACTTGATTTTGCATTAAGTTATTTGATATCAAAGCAATGTCATTCATTACTATCAAAATGAATGTTCCCACAATTCGGTAGACATTTGTCAGTATTTATATGCGGGTAAAGACTCATTGTACTCACCATCGTCTTGGATTAGGTCTTTTTCTTCTTTAAAATTGATTGGACCACCTTGAAATAGTAAATTCATAATTATAAAAAACGAAGTACCTTATAATACACTTTATTTTGCATTAAGTTATTTGATATCAAAGCAATGTCATTCATTACTATCAGAATGAGTGTTCCCACAATTTGGTAGACATTTGTCAGTATTTATATGCGGGTAAAGACTCATTGTACTCACCATTGTCTTGGATTAGGTCTTTTTCTTCTTTAAAATTGATTGGACCACCTTGAAATAGTAAATTCATAATTATAAAATACGAAGTACCTTAAAATACACTTGATTTTGCATTAAGTTATTTGATATCAAAGCAATGTCATTCATTACTATCAAAATGAATGTTCCCACAATTCGGTAGACATTTGTCAGTATTTATATGCGGGTAAAGACTCATTGTACTCACCATCGTCTTGGATTAGGTCTTTTTCTTCTTTAAAATTGATTGGACCACCTTGAAATAGTAAATTCATAATTATAAAAAACGAAGTACCTTATAATACACTTTATTTTGCATTAAGTTATTTGATATCAAAGCAATGTCATTCATTACTATCAGAATGAGTGTTCCCACAATTTGGTAGACATTTGTCAGTATTTATATGCGGGTAAAGACTCATTGTACTCACCATCGTCTTGGATTAGGTCTTTTTCTTCTTTAAAATTGATTGGACCACCTTTAAATAGTAAATTCATAATTATAAAATACGAAGTACCTTAAAATACACTTGATTTTGCATTAAGTTATTTGATATCAAAGCAATGTCATTCATTACTATCAAAATGAATGTTCCCACAATTCGGTAGACATTTGTCAGTATTTATATGCGGGTAAAGACTCATTGTACTCACCATCGTCTTGGATTAGGTCTTTTTCTTCTTTAAAATTGATTGGACCACCTTGAAATAGTAAATTCATAATTATAAAAAACGAAGTACCTTATAATACACTTTATTTTGCATTAAGTTATTTGATATCAAAGCAATGTCATTCATTACTATCAGAATGAGTGTTCCCACAATTTGGTAGACATTTGTCAGTATTTATATGCGGGTAAAGACTCATTGTACTCACCATTGTCTTGGATTAGGTCTTTTTCTTCTTTAAAATTGATTGGACCACCTTGAAATAGTAAATTCATAATTATAAAAAACGAAGTACCTTCAAATACACTTCATGTTGCATTAAGTTATTTGATATCAAAGCAATGTCATTCATTACTATCAAAATAAATGTTCCCACAATTCGGTAGACATTTGTCAGTATTTATATGCGGGTAAAGACTCATTGTACTCACCATTGTCTTGGATTAGGTCTTTTTCTTCTTTAAAATTGATTGGACCACCTTTAAATAGTAAATTCATAATTATAAAAAACGAAGTACCTTATAATACACTTTATTTTGCATTAAGTTATTTGATATCAAAGCAATGTCATTCATTACTATCAGAATGAGTGTTCCCACAATTTGGTAGACATTTGTCAGTATTTATATGCTGGTAAAGACTCATTGTACTCACCATCGTCTTGGATTAGGTCTTTTTCTTCTTTAAAATTGATTGGACCACCTTGAAATAGTAAATTCATAATTATAAAATACGAAGTACCTTAAAATACACTTGATTTTGCATTAAGTTATTTGATATCAAAGCAATGTCATTCATTACTATCAAAATGAATGTTCCCACAATTCGGTAGACATTTGTCAGTATTTATATGCGGGTAAAGACTCATTGTACTCACCATCGTCTTGGATTAGGTCTTTTTCTTCTTTAAAATTGATTGGACCACCTTGAAATAGTAAATTCATAATTATAAAAAACGAAGTACCTTATAATACACTTTATTTTGCATTAAGTTATTTGATATCAAAGCAATGTCATTCATTACTATCAGAATGAGTGTTCCCACAATTTGGTAGACATTTGTCAGTATTTATATGCGGGTAAAGACTCATTGTACTCACCATTGTCTTGGATTAGGTCTTTTTCTTCTTTAAAATTGATTGGACCACCTTGAAATAGTAAATTCATAATTATAAAAAACGAAGTACCTTCAAATACACTTCATGTTGCATTAAGTTATTTGATATCAAAGCAATGTCATTCATTACTATCAAAATAAATGTTCCCACAATTCGGTAGACATTTGTCAGTATTTATATGCGGGTAAAGACCCATTGTACTCACCATTGTCTTGGATTAGGTCTTTTTCTTCTTTAAAATTGATTGGACCACCTTTAAATAGTAAATTCATAATTATAAAAAACGAAGTACCTTAAAATACACTTTATTTTGCATTAAGGTATTTGATATCAAAGCAATGTCATTACGACTCTTATCAGCATTAGGCGTGATATCTCTCAACTGTAATATCTGCTTTATTAACCGATTAGCTTATTTTTGGTTGAAGTGGCTAGTAACTTCATGGCAAGAGTGAGAAAAAACCATTGGTACTGCAAGGAATCGAACCCCCATATCCCTAGATCAAAGGAAGGATTAAATAATGCTTTTGTACACTCACCTTTAAGCATGATGATCAGTTAAACTTTACACTTCTTCAAAAACTGTTAGGTAATCTGCAAAAAAATCGTAAATAAATCATAGCTTTTGAAAAATAAAAAAAGAATGTCCAAAATGTGTAATAACGTTTTAGCACTGACATGAACTGATATAAACAAGTAGAAGAGTTTGTTTGAAGAAACTCGATCAAAGCTTAAATCAAAACTCTATTTCATTAACCAAACCCGATTTCGAAAAAAATACTTCTACTCATTCAAAACACATATTAGATTTCTAAATGCCCAAAATGTAGTAGACATTTTTTCCGGTTTATTTCCCATATAGCGCCCTCTCTCCCCCCCCCCTAAAAAAAAACTAAACAAAGCTACCCTACCCGTAAAAATAGGACCCTACCCGTTCCCCTGACGTTACACGTTACTGGACTTTTCCATGAGAGGATAGGGAGTAGGGAGCTTATAGATAAAGTCCATGCCAGGTAACCTACGAAACTGGAAGGCTTTTAATTGAGAAAATATGTGCCTAAAAAAAAAAACGAAAGGTTTGCTCAACTTTGTGAATCTATAGCTCACTATAGCCACGTTATCAGCAGTGACCCGAACTGTAATAATTTTGATTTCCAAGTTCGTGACATTATCCATGGTAACCTATCCAACCACCCTAATCCCCTAGCACAGTCATTGCAATGCCCCACTCATCCCTATAGTCCTCCTCGGAGACCTAAACGTGACCTTCTATAAATACGTGACAGTGGGGATCCTGGCAATGGCCAGTTTCTCCAATCATGTCCTGAGCGCCTGTGGCTCTCGCGCTCTCGGTCAGCCTCCACTGGCTCATATCGGGTGAGGCGGGTGACAGAGGAGCGTGGGGGACTTGCCAAGACTCTCAGACGAGGGAGGTGACAACCATGTGGATTTGGGAGGTCTCTGGGCTGTTTGCAAATATGGTATGAATGAGCGACTGAATCAATAATTGTAAATATGGCATGAATGAGAACATTGAACACAATTACTTATTGTTCAATAAGGAACACAACAAACGTTTTTTTTAATGGACCCCGCCATAAGGCATTTTAATTAAATTACATACCAATTACTATACAAGTGACTGAAAATAACATAAAAAAAGGTTATTTAATGACTGAAGACTAATTGAGATTGATGTGAAAAAAATGATTAAATACAAATGCGAAAAGTGTCCTTACTTTCAAAAGCGAGTTAGTATTCCTTTATAAAGTCATCATCATGAGATATCCACACATGACAATTATCCTCACCTGAGCAGATCTCCGCCCTTGTCCCCTCTGCCCGCCTCACTAAATACCTTTACCTGGCCACCAAATCCTTAGCTCCATCAGCCAGGGGATCAAACGGTCTACAATCGCTAAGTTTGTTTTTGAGGATTACCTTCGGTAGCTGGTTGAACATTGTAAACAAGCCAATAATCAATATGACTTACTGTTATAGGCTGTTCACATTCTATCATCACATGTTCACAGGATGGGGGGGGGCACCCCTCCCCAGTAGGACATTTGCGAAATTCGTTCATCCTTCACAATAAAAAATATTACTAATGAAACATTAGGTTTTATATTGACAGAAAGATCTTGACTAAAGAAAAACTAACATAGTACTAGGTTTAAGTTATCTTTCTGTGAAACTGTTATTGTTGTTTATTAATATTATTTATTAATAATACCATTATTATTTAATATATTTTACGAATAACCTGATGTTTTTCGCATAGAGGAGTAGGCCAGCAGACAAATTACTATCTGGCAAGAACGTTAGAAATGGACGAATGAACGAATCATTTATTAAACTGCCGTACCACCCGTGTATATACCACAAACCTTGTGTGTTCAGCTTTTAGTAGTAGTTTCATTGACACTGAGATTATATTAAATACTATACTTGAAAGTTTGTAATTAGTGTGAATTTGGCGAGAACTATTGTAGATCGGCAGTCACCTGTCCTAATGTAAAAAGTACCTCTTGGGCCAGCCCAATCACTCTCGACGGCGAAGATGCCATTGACAGAAAGCAAAAGGAACGCAATCACTTAGACATTATATCGGGCGCCCACGGAGCAATTTGTCAAAGTGGGCCAAACTTACTCCTCAAACATATCCAATAGCCTATCTAACTTTTTAAACGGCTCCTGTTTAAAAGAGAAAACGATCAAGTTATTGCCGGTGCCGTCTATATTAAGACAGGAGCGTCGGCGGATGCGGGCAGTTGGCTGAAATCTAGGAGGCTGGGGCCACTTCCTGCCTCTCTTGTTTCGTATATCCGGTGACCGGCTCACGTCACGCATATCGGGTTCACCGCTCGGAGTTAATTTACTATAATCGAATTACAGCAATTTTTTTTCCCCTCACCTGTGAGGAGCACCTTCCACTCGCATCTAATTGGGAAATGGACCCATTGCCTACTGAATGTACGGAGCCCATTCATAACTACACTTGTATGTTTACATTTCGTACAAAGGTCATCCCAGTGGTGCAGGGCCCACTTAGCCTCGTCGAGGGCTAAGTCGAGTTTCTGCTGCTAGACTGTAATGAAGGATCTAACGGGTAACTCGTAGCTTCGCTAGGATTTGATTTAGAAACGATCTGTTGTTCGTTTGAAACATGATATATCAATTGTTCAATATAATTTTCGTTATGGTCAAATTAAAACTATTAAAAACTAAAAATGACTAGTCTAGTTATATCCCTTTCTTCCCTTCTCAGCACTTACATAATAAACTATTTGAAAACTGATTTATCCAAAAAAAGTGGAAAATTTCAATTAAAAAAACTCACCAACCAGTACGTACCCCCCCCCCCTCATGAGCGAAGTTCTACTTGTTAACAGTTACTAGCCTCTTGTAATGTGTTGTAGAAATTTTTTTTAAAAAATATAAACAAATAATTTAAGCTGTTACATGTTTTGTTTATGTCATAGTAATAATATTTACTGGTGCAGTATTCGGCCTGTCCCTGTATTAGTTATTTTCTCCGAGCTCTAACTCATTTATTTCACTAACTTTTAGCTCATAGCTGTTTTAACAAAAGGCTTTTATGTAAATTTCATTAAACTCTTTTCGAAAAAAAGCTTTCCTCTCTCTCAGGACAAGTTTGTGCGACTAATTTGTTTAAAAAAATTATACAGTTCCAGTGGTGAGTTTTTCCCCAGCAGCTTTCTTTTTGCTTTTTTTAATATAAAGGCCTGCAGTTTATTCGTTAATTAAGAGGGTTTTGTTTCTAGTAGTGACTTTTAATTAACTTGAGCCACAGTGAATGAGATTAATTGAATCAAAAAATGAATCCAGGTGCCTGCCCCCACCCAGGGTAAAATATGAAAACCAAATAATTCCTTATAATAGTCCGCTACCGGAAGTTAACAAAGTAGTTCTCTTCTTGACGGATATCGAACCATGAGAAAGCTCGAAGCATTCTCCCAGAATATAATTATTATTCATACGACAGACTTATCATTTTTTGAGACAATAGTCAAACTAAAAATGTACGCAACCATAGTTGTTGCTCAAGATCTTCCATAGCGTGTATCTGTTCGAAAGTAAAGCTTTCTCAAATTTATTTGACGAGGATAATTTTACATAAATTATTTTGAATGTCATCATGTAATATATTGGATTAGCAAGAAAGGGATTTCGGTTATCACGAGTAGATAGTGTTATGTTTGTTTCCTTATTAAATAGTAAAAATTTCAGTAATAACGATGACCTCAAATCGCACTTGGTTGAGCTTTTAGCTGACAAGGACCTGAAGTTCTATGAGCGCGGGATCATGAAGTTAGCAGAAATATGGCAAAAGGTCAACGAATAGAATGGAAGATATTTGACTGATTAAAGTTCATCTTTGCATAGAAAAAAAATGAGTTTTATTTCACACTAAAAAACCGAAATTACTTTCTTGCCAACCTCAATAGTTCTTAAGTTGATTTTGAAATTATAATTAAATATATTTCTTTTTTTATTACTTATAACATATTTTTTTTTGTTTGCAGGTATGTTGGTAGATATTAAAGAAGTAAAACATGTTTATGTAAGTAAAAAGACTACATATTTTGGATTTGTGTCTATTAGACTTCTGTAAGCTGATGATCGTCCCTTTCTTCCCCCGGAAGTAAATCCGCTTTAACTCTCGTACCTGTTTCGGGCACTGACTTGTAATAGCTACGAATATCGCAAAAAAAAAACAATCAATATCTCCCCAAAATGTGTGTTCGGATACATCACTTAAGTAATAAATGATATTTTAACCGAAATATTTTAATATTCAATTTTTTTATATTTAATTTTAGTTATAATATATTTTAAGTTATAAAAGGTATATATGTTAATACAGGATTCATTTTGATTGGACAGTTGCTGGGTTCTAAAAAAATATATTTTTTCCTAATTGCATTGAAAATTTATTAGGGCTAAGTACAGCAAAAATTTGGCTAGACAGCACAAAGTTTATTATTAACTGTGCTTTTTTTTTGTCACCTTGTTGGTTCATTATACAATATATACCTTTATAGAAGTTAATGTTTATTGAATTACAAGCTAAGAAAGGTTGGTAATAAGAACACGTAGAACGTTATAACAAGACTGCTTTATTTAGACCAAGATACCTCTATCTATAGGTATTACCTGTAAACATATACAGATAACATATGTTTGGGGATTAAGGCTGGGCACTAGCGGCGCCTGGACTTAACTTAGACGAATATGTGTAAATTACATTTAAGTTACTTCATCTTAGTATCCTTCTATAGTTAAGGACTTAACGAGTAAATATTGATGCGTTAGTTTTTGCAGATAAAGCTACATTTGAAAATAGAAAATTTTTTAGGTACCGTCCGATTTGGGATTTGTCGAAAGAAATCTAAAAGAAATTTTAATTCTAGAAAATCACCACTCATCCCTATAATCCTTTTCGAAGACTAAAACGGCAGTGGCCTCGTGACCTGCTATCAATGCGTGACAGTGGGAGTCCTGGCAACGGCCAGTCGCGCTCTTTGTCAGCCTTCACTGGCTCGTATCCGGTGACGGGGCTGAAGGAGGAGCGTTAGGGACTTCCCAAGACTACGCTTCCTCTTTCGCATGCGAGGGAGGTGGCGACCATGTGAATTTGGGAGGTCTCTGGGCTGTTTGTAAATACTGTATGTATGAGCGAGTGAATGAAGAATTGTAAATATGGTATGAATGAAATCATTTATCATTATTACTTATTGCCTATTAAGGCAGATTGTAATTTTAGCACAATAAATAATCATATATATAATACTAGACAATAATTATTACAATAAGTTTAGTCGTTGTTTGTGTCAAATATGTTGCACTTTTAGTTGCAACAACTTTTTTTTTTAAATTCATAATTGGACGTTTTTGAAGTGCTGAGCAAAGCAAAGCAAATTTATCCATCGTAAGAATGTAACTTACAGAAAATTTCCTCTTAAGTGGCTATTTCTCAAAAGCCAGTTCGGAGCGGTTATATTTTGTCTGGAACTGTCAAAACAAACAAGAAGGGAGCATAAATGAATCCAATTGAACAGTTTTAGATGTATTTTTTCCTTTTAACCACACACAACACCACTCCTGTTTAGTTCAGTATTTCGTATATTTCGACAGCGCTAACAGACTCAACAACAATATTTTCCAGGCGGGCTGTTTGTGTTTGGTGTTTAGTATTCATCAGAGCGGTTCCTAGCGTGCGGAGGTAACGTTACTATCTCGATCCGCCTTAGGTCTCTCTGTCCGGTTCCTGGGAAAACTGTTACATTTCGCCAGTACGTTCCGCTATTTTCGGTTCCCGATCAGTTCCACGTTCCACGGTTAGTTTGTTACCGCATAACTTTGTTGTAACATGTTCAGCGAACGCTAGGCAATAATTGATGATGTGTAAACGAACATTCTGGCCGTCACAGACGTTACTTTCAAACAGGTCTTTATGTTTGATATTTTTTTCTTAGTTAAATTCCTTTATTGTGCTATAATTACAATCTGCCTTTTATAAGGCAATAAGATAAATGATCTCATTCATACAATATTTACAGTTCATCATTCACTCGCTCATTCATACAATATTTACAGACAGCCCAGTGACCCCCCAAATCCACCGCAAAGAGAAAGCGGAGTCTTGGGAAGTCCCCCACGCTCCTCCGTCAGCCGCGTCACCGGATACTAGCCAGTGGAGGCTGACCAAGAGCGCGAGAGCCACAGACGCTCAGGACATGATTGGAGAAACTGGCCATTGCCAGGACTCCCACTGTCACGCGTTTATAGCAGGTCACGAGGCCACTGCCGTTTCAGTCTCCGAGGAGGATTATAGGGATGAGTGGCGCAGTACAATGACTGTGCTACAGGATTAGGGTGGTTGGAAAGGCTACTGTGGAATTTCGTAAACTTGGAAGGGATGAGTTCTAGAATGTAGGGTTATGAAGGGTTTTGTTGCTGACATAATAAGGGGCATTTACTATTGTTCTCAGGACTTTTGATTGAAAGGATTGGATACGCTTCATGTTCGACTTTTTTGCTGTCCCCCATAGCTCTATTCCGTATGTCCAGATTGGTTTAAGTATAACTTTGTAAATTAGTAGTTTATTTTCTATTGAGAGATGGGATGTCCTTTGAAGTAGTCTGTACAGTTGTCCAAAGCGTCTGTTTAGTTCTTGTCTTTTTAATCTCGTATGTGGGTCCCAGGTCAGTCGTTTGTCAAGATGGAAGCCTAAGTACCGTACTGTCTCGAATACAGGGAGAGGAATAGAATTAAAATAAACTAGTGGACAAGACTTGCGACAAAGGGTGAAGGTAATGTGGGAACATTTTGCTTCATTAACTTTGATCCGCCATTGATTGCACCAATACTCGATCTCGTCAAGGTGTTTTTGAAGGTTATGGGATGCTGTGTCGGGGTCTGGGTGGGATATTACGATGGTTTGTATGATCTGAAGTTTTAAAGGTAGTTTTAGTACAGTTCCATTGTTTTATTTAATATGCCAGTCCAGGGAAAAAAGAACAATATCAATAATACTCAATTATCGTTCTCAGAGGCAAAAACAATCCATACTCGATGCATTCAACCATATGCTAAAATATTACATAAGATAATTAAATTGCAGGAGTTTAAATGTCAATTATTAGTAGTTAAAATTAAAAGTTTTATTGAAGTATTTTATGTCAAAAATATAAAAATATTTATTCACAAAATAACATAATTTATGTTCTAGTAATAACTATTAAATTTCAATCGACTCTTCTGTAGTTCTTGTCTCCAAGAGTTTCTCCCTTGAACAGTTTTGGGTAGTTTAAGTAAACTGTAGTTGCCGCTGTTTAAACGGTCCTGATTTCATACAAAATGCACCTTATGTGGTGGTTTTATTATTTATAAACTATTTAATAACTAGTTATATAAACTATTTGGAACGCCCATAGATGTTCAATGTAAGTACCTACCTAATGAACTGCAATCACGACGTCTGTACTGAAACATGGAATAAATGGGCGCTGGATACGGTGGAGTGAACCGGTGATGCCTGTGTCATCCCTCACTGTCTTCAGACCGGTCCCTAGCGTTCGTATTGGCGTGGAGAGTACTGCGCACTGCGCACCTCTCAATTCTAGGGCATTTATTTCTTTGATAGATAATCCATGGATCAACGCCCTCGCAATCTTATTTCCCATCATATCAGCATACAACAAGCGGGAGTAAAATAAGCAATATGAGACGGTATCGCAAGACTTTAACTATATTACATAATTAAAACGTTAAATTTAAAAGAAAAAAAACATTCATACAAATACAACATAATAATCTAAGAGTCATGAATTATTCACTGTTTGTTGGGTTTTTTTTTCGCGTGAGCACGGAACGATTTCACGGCTTCACAATCTAAAAAAGAACTTGAGTGACGCTTAACATGTTGCATAGCAGGACTTGGAATAAGAATTAGGAAACGTTTAAACAAGCTTGCGGTGCTGCGACGTAACTAGGCTATCGATTATTGGCCAAAGAGGCCCAACATACTTGATACAATTCAATCATTATGAACATAACACATAGGCCGTCAAGTGTAATGTACCCACACCCTCATTACTATCTCGCAAAAAACTACTAGGCTTGTAATTGTTGTATATTGTAAAGAAACATATTAAAATTAGTTGAAACTAAATAATTGAAAATTGCATTTTTAACTAAAAAAAAAAAAATGGTTAAAAGTTAAAATATATGGAGAAGTAAATATACCATTTAATTTATCGGACCTTAATATCACTAATTAATGTTTTTGGAATCTAACGCCTTTTTTCCATTTAAGACTATTTCTATTGTAGTCATCTTAACTGGTAAAACTATAATTTTGAGTTTTATAATCTTATATACATGACTTTTTAAATTGTACTCAAAAATATTTCCAAAAAGTCTATTATATATCATCGTCATCATTATTGTTAAATTTATTGCAGCTATTATTTTATTTTATTGTTCATTAAAGATGACGATTAGTCTCCGCACAGTAAATATTCCACTGGATGTGCGCATCGGCTCTTATCGGTGCAGATAGGAAAGGAAATAGTTGAGCTATGATAGAGCTGCGTACAAGATTTATTTACAGAAGGCAACAAGTCGTCGCAATGGCGTTATCTACCACCACTGTGCCCGGTTAGTTATTATACACATACATACACATATATACATATATATTCATATATACATATAGGTAGAAACAATAATTCAAATATAGATCGGAACCCAAGTAGCAATAATTAGTTTTCAAGATGAAAAAAAAATAATTATTTTACATTTCTTCACGGCTAACAATATGTACAGTTCGAATTGATGACTTTGGGGGGGGGGGGTTGGAGTCATCGTGAAATATTTTAACGAATTTACGTATATAGAAAAGGAAATATGTAACATCGATTTAATATGTTAGTCACTAAAGAAATTACGACTTGTTAATATAATTCAATTTCATTCATATTGCAATAAGTATTCTATTGAGAGTAGAGTAGAGAGCCTATTTAACAAATAACCTTTCAAGTACGTAAATATTCATATTTTAAATCTCGTTTTAGTTCGGATATTGCTAAAATGGAAAACCAAGGCAATATATTTTTTTGTGCCAACACTGTACATGTACCATAAACATTTTTGTTTATGACCGTGGGTCTACAATTTTATTTTTACAAACCTACCCATATATCATATATGTAATCCGGAATGGTGGCAATTAAATAGTCTAATTAAATTTTAGTAGAATTTGCCTATTACAACATATAATTTATTTATTTTGTTGTAAGTTTGCAAAAAAAACGGACAAATTTGAAATGTTTTATAGACATCGTGGCGATCGTTTTGTCAGTCTCTTATTTATGTATTGCAGTTATGTTTAATTTCTTTATAATAATAATTGATAAAACTCAAGTTTAATGAGGAAACTTCTTGACAGAATAGTGCTCTAGGTTCTAGATTATGCCCGGAGTGTCAATTGTTAAACGTAAGATGTCAAATCGATTTGTGACTGAAAGAGTTCAGTTGAACAATTTAACTCGCTAGAGGATAGCTTGGCTAATATTGACCAAAGGATGAATTGAGCGCTGTCAATGTATTCAATTTGATTCATTTCTAATAAATTAAAGTTTGCCATTGAAGTGTTGTTGCTCACTTTTAAGTAAGTAAAAAATAAAAATACATTTTTGTCAAACGTTCATGAAGTCTCGTTTTAGCTCGACTAAAAAGGAAAAACCAAAACAATATATTTTTTTTGTTTCATCAGTGTACACGTAACATGGAATTTTTTTTTTATCTCTGTGGCTGGTGAGACTTTACTAAATTGTGGGTCAAGCCGTAGGATAATGCTCGGTATGGAATATGTCACGCTAGGCCGCCGAACAGAAAAAAAAGCTATCTGGGTCTGTTGTGGAGCTAACGGATTCTCTCCGGAGCCAGTGACTGCCGAGCCCGAAGAGAATGTACCAGAAGGTAGGTGACAGAGTACAGCCCACGCAGATGGAGGAGTTGGCATCGCACATTAACACCGCTAATAACCATCCTCTGTTATCGACTGCCTCATTCAGTCCTTGAGGATTGAGCTGATCCAGGAGAGTCTTAGACGGACAAATTTCCACATACTTTGCAAGCAAAGAAAGTAGGGTGGGTATCATAATTGACAAAAAACTTGTACAATTGTAAAATTTGAAACGTGTTAGCAATAACAATATATTTTCACTTTCTTACGAATATCTCTTTTACCTAATATTTCTTTACCAAACTTTCGTCAATTAGTTATTTATTATTTAGTATTTGTAAATAGTACATATGTTAATATATAATTTAGTTTTGATTGGGCAGGGGCTGGGGGTTAAAACAAAATATGTTTCCCTACTTGCATACAAAATTTGATTAGGTCTAATCACAGCAACGATTTGCTTGTTGTTTAGTCGCATCATCACTGTTTATAACAATTATGTGATATAATATGATAATTGACTGACACACAATAAGAACAATATTTCCACTATCTTACAAATATATTTGTTTTACCTAATATTTTGTTACCTAACCATGCTTTTTTTAGCAGAGCTACTTAATTCTTTTCTTTAACTCAGGCAAAACCTTTACAGTCGATTACTTTATTCACCGGACCTTACAGAATGGAGAAATAAAACAGGTTTACATTTGTAGGGAAAGCATTGCTCTCACGTTTAGGTGTTTTCTGTAAAATGGGGTGGGAATTATTCAAAATAAGTCGAATGATAATGATCTGTTATAAAAAAAAGATTAAATTCACTTTGCATTTAGGAGAAACAAATACCACTGACAGTGTTTAAAACTGATTCTAGTATCATCTTCATTGAGGCTTCGTATACTAATTTCCTATGTATCTTTTTAAATTGTATTGTTTCAAAATGTGATGTTTTGGACTTTTGAACAGCCTGTCGAAACTTGGTCTGAGCCTTTTGATCAGCTCACATGTCTAATGGCGAGTCTTCTAAATCCTATTTACACTTTTAGCACTGTTTTACGGACTTCCTTTCTTCATCTACAACACAAATGAAATTTATCGTTTGACAAGCTGATAAAGTTTACTAACTTGTTTCTACTAAGCCATTTGTATATACTAATAAATCCGATCCTTCATCGTAACACAGAGATATTCGGGCAAAATCCGACCCAGAGTATTCCCCCTGTTTGCCGTTATTCGTTCTCACTAGCGAATTCGGCTGTGGTGATTACATATCGATCGATTCCGATTTTAGCCAGCTGTTGTTGATGCCTCCTTGGTTAAAGGATTCCCCAGCATTTAAGTACAGTATATCTAGGTCATAAACTGGGTCTTAAACCCAATGTTGGGTTATTAGATGTGAACCTTTAAGTTTAAGTTGCTTAAAAGCACACTTTCCTCTCCTCTGGAAACATTCCATTATTGTCCTATTCGCCAAACCCGGTAAACCACCCAATGACGCCTCATCTTACCGTCCAATTAGCCTACTCCCTATCCTCTCAAAAATATTTGAGAAACTCCTACTAAAACGTCTACTTCCAATTGTTGAATCCAAAAACCTTTTTCCCACACACCAGTTTGGTTTCCGCCAACGACATTCCACTGCTCAACAAGGCCTTCGCGTTGTTGATCACATCTCCTCAGCCCTTGAAACCAAAAAGTATTGCACTGCTGCCTTTCTCGATATAGCTCAAGCTTTTGACAGGGTTTGGCACGCAGGTTTGCTCTACAAGCTCAAAAGACATTTACCACAGACCCTTTTCCTAATCCTACAGTCCTACCTTTCAAACCGCTTCTTCCAAGTCCGCTGTGGCTTAGAATACTCTAACTACTATCCCATAAATGCAGGAGTTCCACAGGGCAGTGTCCTAGGCCCCATCCTCTATAACCTATACACCGCTGATGTCCCCTCTACTTCCAACACCTTCTTGGCCACATTTGCAGATGACACTGCAGTCTTGTCATCCCACCCAGACCCCGACATAGCATCCCATAACCTTCAAAAACACCTTGACGAGATCGAGTATTGGTGCAATCAATGGCGGATCAAAGTTAATGAAGCAAAATGCTCCCACATTACCTTCACCCTTTGTCGCAAGACTTGTCCATTAGTTTATTTTAATTCTATTCCTCTCCCAGTAACCGAGACAGTACCGTACTTAGGCTTCCATCTCGACAAACGACTGACCTGGAACCCACATACGAGACTTAAAAGACAAGAACTAAACAGACGCTTTGGACAACTGTACCGACTACTTCAAAGGACATCCCATCTCGCAATAGAAAATAAACTACTAATCTACAAAGTTATACTTAAGCCAATCTGGACGTACGGAATAGAGCTATGGGGGACAGCAAAAAAGTCGAACATCAAGCGTATCCAATCCTTTCAATCCAAAGTCCTGAGAACAATAGTAAATGCCCCTTATTATGTCAGCAACAAAACCCTTCATAACGACCTTAATATACCCTACATTCTAGAACTCATCCCTTCCAAGTTTATGAAATTCCACAGTAGCCTTTCCAACCACCCTAATCCTGTAGCACAGTCTTTGCACTGCGCCACTCATCCCTATAATCCTCCTCGGAGACTGAAACGGCAGTGGCCTCGTGACCTGCTATAATCCTGGGGATGACCTGCTAATGGGAGTCCTGGCAATGGCCAGTTTCTCCAATCATGTCCTATTGTATGAATGAGCGAGTGAATGATGACTGTAAATATGGTATGAATGAGATCATTTATCTGAATTATTATTGCCTTATAAAAGGCAGATTGTAATTATTGCACTATAAAGTTCTATCAATCTATCAAAATGTGATGTTTTGGACTTTTGAACAGCCTGTTGAAACTTGGTCTGAGCCTTTTGATCAGCTCACATCTCTTCTGGCGAGTCTCCTAAATCCTATTTACACTTTTACAGCACTGTTTTACGGACTTCCTTTCTTCATCTACAACACAAATGATATTTATCGTTTGACAAGCTGATAAAGTTTACTAACTTGTTTCTACTAAGCCATTTGTATATACCAATAACTCCGATCCTTCATCGTAACACAGAGATATTCGGGCAAAATCTGACCCAGAGTGTTCCCCCTGTTTGCCGTTATTCGTTCTCACTAGCGAATTTGGCTGTGGTGATTACATATCGATCGATTCCGATTTTAGCCAGCTGTTGTTGATGCCTCCTTGGTTAAAGGATTCCGCAGCATTTAAGTACAGTATATCTAGGTCATAAACTGGGTCTTAAACCCAATGTTGGGTTATTAGATGAGAACCTTTAAGTTTAAGTTGCTTAAAAGCAATTTATTTCCGAATGTTATCAAAAGTTAACATACAAAGAAAAAATATATGAAAAGGAGAGCACCCGTACTAGACGTTGAGGAATAATTATCAGCAAAAAGGAGAAGTGAGCCTTGGATTATTATCGCGAAACAATAACACAATTGACATTTTTCGAAAAGTCGGCAATAAATAAAACAAAATGGCATCGGTTCTCTTATGACGGAAGCTGTCAACTGAGACAGGAAGTGACGTGGGCCTCAGTAACTTCCCACTTGGATCTGACAGTTCCTCTCGTCCGAAATAACAACATCGATAGTAGAAATGTATCGATTGTTCTCTTCGGTCATTATTGTTTTTTATATACCTTATATAACTTACCTCTATCTCAAATAGGCCACTTATTTTCCCTGACGCGAGGGAAAGCAGAAATAATAATAGTGAAATGAAAAAAAAAAACAATTTGAGTATGTCGAACTTTCATGGGTTAAAAGTGAAACTTATTTATTAAAGCTTGTTTTTCAAAAACTATCTGGCCATTGCAAACCATTGATGTCCACACTAGACTTGTGAGAGGCAGGAATAGAATCTGTTAAGGTGACACATCTCTCTTCAATGAACAATAGTTATATCAGAAAAACGAACCCAAAAATTCTCGGGCTATTTATTGCTTGAAGACTTGATAAATACCATTTTCTATCACATATGCGCATAATGAATTATTATTAAAAGAGTATACTTCTCGTTCAGCAATAAACTTTAAAAAAAAACACAAACTGGGTATTTAACAATAATGTTGAGTACTCCTTTGGAATTTGTTTTTTTTTTTCCTCTCTGCAATAACCCTATATGGAGCCATTTTATATTGGTTTGCAACATGCATTTATTTAAATGTATTTTGTATTTACATCGAACACAAAAGTAATAACGAAATAGGGTAACATAAGACTAAGAATTAAAATTTAACATAAAAGTTTTGAAGATATTTGTAAGGGTTAACTCCGCCAACATAAGTCACCCTATGTTGTTTATCGAAGATGTAACTATTTCGTCTTTTGATGAATCAAGTTTTTTAGATTAGGTCTTTGTAAATTTGTAAGTACATACATCAATTCTGTATCTCTTTGTCTGTTTGTCCAAGGAAATGTTATAGTTGTGCTTCCTTGTATTTTTTATGGAATTTTGTCATGCTTAATTACTTAAGAAGAAAGGCATTGGAAGTGAACACACACATTTCCTTCTGTAATGCTTTTAAAAAATCATTATATGTAAAATGTTATTTACACTAGTAGCAGGACCGAGAGCCCATTCACGCACCCTCTCTCTCTCTCTCTACCTCTCTCTACTACAGATCAGTAATCACACTTTCATTGAGATACGGCGGTCTTGGGTTTCTATAGCGACCACATCCGGACAGCTGTATCCTAGGCGATAGTACGGCCTGTGGTCAAGTGCGCAGTGAGCAACATAACCACGGACCCACTGAGTCGGCAGATCTAGGCTATGGTTAGATACCTGCAGTAGACAGCCGGTGGTTTGGTTTCCTTTTTAGTCCCAACTGATTGTGTAAAGATATTTGGTGGTTCAATAGGCTAAATATGGATACCAGAACTAGTTTCTGTCTATAGAATAAGGGCGGAAGTGAAAATTTCATCATTGAAAATTCATACTGGCTGGATTATGGATGAATCGAGTCGGTCTACCAACCAAGCTACCCTGACCAAGTTTACGGATCATTCTACTATTTAATGTTAACCTTACGAACCTGCTACAAGTGATGTGCCATGTATATCACCTCTCTCTTGATCGTCACTGGCCGTTCAAATACTGGTGGGTGCAGGCATATGTAATGCAATAACTTATTATATATAAGTATCAAATATTTTAATATTTCATGACATTTAGACATAACACGTATCTTTGGACCAGGTCCTGGTGGGTCATGGCCTGTGAATGGAAGCAGCATGTTATTTATTTATCACTTATGTATTTGATAGCCAAAGCTGACATACATCTTATGTTATATGTTAATAGTATTCTATGGTATTTTCGGGATCAATCCCTATACAAAAAAAGTCTATGTATATGCACATACAGCTTAAGTCGGCAGACGAATCAGATTATTATGTCTAATATATAGCTTTATATCAATTAATAATTGATTTTGCAATAAGTCTCTATTTTGTCAAAATACTGACGATTTGTTTTCTTATCTGAATTGGAACCATTATGCGACGCCGAGTCCTTGTTAGTAAATTTTGTTACAAACCAAAAAAAAATGGCTCTCATCTTCATGCCTTTATGTTATTTATTTTAGAGTCGATGGTATTTTGATCAAAATATCTTTAATGATTGTAATTATAATATTATTGAGGGGGCTCCCGGGTTCGATTCCCGATCCTGCCAGTGTATTTTTGCTTAGCCTGGTAATTATTAATAATTGCGGAAGACGATTAGACTCGACGGATAAACTCCTTATGGGAGGCAGTGTGAAGACCGCTATGGCAACGTACCCAGCCACTTAAGTATTTTTAAATTTCATGGCTATGAGATGAGGGACTTATCGAAGCTATTCAGATCTACATTCACGGCTACCTCCAAAAGCCCTGGTTTGTTGCACATTTTTCATTGCTGTATGTATATGTGTAATCTTAATATCTTTAGGCGACATTGTAATTTTGTAGAAGTCGAAGCTCGATAATTAAACGATAGCGTTGGCCAAAAAGATTTTCCAAGTAGTAGTTACTGTAAAGAAAAAGTTTTTTATTAGCTAACAAAAGAGAAAGAGGATCCATGATGCACCGCTTAGAATTTCCTTACAACACCATACGAATGATCATTCAACTGCCTTCAAACCATAGAAATTAAATTAGATTCCTTAACATCGGACAATATCGATAAAACATAATGAACATAGGTTAACGCACGTATTCTAAGAAACCTACCCTCTCCATACCTCCTAAGTCAAGTAGTTGAGTGAAGTCATTAGAAATATATACCCAGTTTGATATGTAATAACAATTTAACATGTAAATTGTTCATTCCATCAATTAGGTAAGTATTTTTTTGTAATTCCATTTTAAATTGGTTGTATTTATTGTTGCATTCAATGGTCGATTTCGTTTTTAGCAACTGAAGAAGACAGCTTTGTGGAGTGGTTTTTGACGAATAAAGGAATAAGTTTAAAGATGTTTAGCTATATTATTTTGTGAGATGGTTTTAACATTGGATAAGGGAATGAAATGTTGCCAATAGATGAAAACTATCTAGTTAATGATCATAAGAGATTATTTAGTTGCTTGAAAGGGACTGCGCTTTATAATTGAGTCGTGATTGGAAAATGTAAATTATCCACAAAGCATAATTTGCCTGAAGGAACTTCTCGGAGGGGAAGCGATTGCCATCTTCAAAGAGTCCGTTTAAACTACCTTCCTCCCTTCAGTCGGTGGTGGTTACAGGCTCAAGGCGAAACGGTGAACCGTTTCTTAATTATAAATTACTTTGAAGAAGGAAAAAAAAACTGCCCTTTGAAGAAATATAAACTGTAAATAAATGGACATTTTCTTATATTTTCTATTTGATAGATTTATAAACTAATACCTCTGATGAAAGAAATATCGGAGACTACAGACTACAGACTATAGATACGAAATCGCAAACATAATCATGTTACTTCACATTACATGCTTAGGTATTGCTTTACATGTTATGTTTCCTATAGCACTTCATAGAGTCATATAACCTCCTTCTCACATAAGGACCTGATGCAGTCATGTATAGTATGTCGAACCGTTATATAATAACAAAAAATGTTAGGTTTTTTAGTAATACAGTTTTCTAGTCATCAATCAATAACATTATTAATAATGAATCGTCTTAATTTTTATAGTGTTCTGGTGAAAGGGGGGAGAGGAGTGAAAAAATCTACACAAATTACTGGACAATTTGATCTAAAGACCATTAATTTCTGATGAGTATAAGTGTTTTTGGTATTTAAGGGTTATTACACTGCACCACACATCCCTATAACCGACCTTGGAGACTAAAGCGACAGTGGCCTCTTGATCTGCTGTAAAGGCGTGACAGTGGGAGTCCAAGCAATGGCCAGTTTCTCCAATCGTGTCCTGGGCGTCTGTGGCTCTCGCGCTCTTGGTCAGCCTCCGCTGGCTCGTATCAGGTGACGCGGGTAACGGAGGATCTTGGGTGACTTCCCAAGACTCCGCTTCCTCTTTCGCATACGAGGGAGGTGACAACCATGTGGATTTGGGAGGTTTCTGGACTGTTTGTAAATACACTATGAATAAGCGAATGAATGAAAATTGTAAATATGGTATGAATGATAACATTTATCACAATTACTTATTGCCTAATAAGGCAGATTGTAATTTTAGCACAATAAAGAAGTTTCAATATAGTATTTTGGTAGCGAACATAAGACCTAAATTAAAACATAATGTGAATCACTCAATATTTGTTGACATGATCAATCATCAAAGTCATAATTAATTAATAGGACAGCCATACAGTAGAAAACCTGTCACCCAGTAGTTTTCGTACAAGAAAAAATTAAAAAATCCTACCTCTTAATAATTTCACAGCTGACTGTTTTAATGCAAACTATCTAACAGAAGAATGCCCACTTCAGATCAGAATATCTCATAAATAGTCACGAGACTCATAGACGCTGGCATGTCAGCGTAATCCAAAGAAATTAGCAGACAAAGAACAAGAATAAATGGAAAAAATCCCGCAATATACGCTAGCTTTTAGCCTTGGAGAAAATTAGATTTAAAAGGATACATTTTAGTCGAAAGACTGTTGACGTCTTCCACTTTAATCTTTGGCGACGATTATAGGGATGTGTGAAACTGAATGAAAATGAATAAAAACTAGGGGATTGGGGGGTGGGAGCATAAGTTTTGGTGAAATTTCATGGATTTAAAAGGTTATTTAGTTAAGTATTTACTGTTGGCAGAATTTTTTTTTATTGAAATGAATTAATACGTTTGATACTCGACCGTTTCGCCGTGTCCTTCATTTCAAATTCTAACCTATATTTAGTAAGGTATCGCTAGCAATACATTTCCAACACACGTAGCCAATGATTAGCCAAGCGGCTATAAATACTTCGTGGATCGAAGCAATTAGAGCACGTGGCCAGATCTCGAGTGCTTGTATAAACACGAATCTAGAAATAGCACGAGAACAGATGCAAACACACTTACGATTAAAGTCTTGATAGGAAACACACAGTCCCTTCATCTGCTGCGTCTGTTTGTTTGTTGATTGTTGTTGTTGTTGTGGGATCTTCAGATTCTCTCTTCTGGCCTATTTGTAGATGAAGGCCTGTCAATCGTATCTATTCTATATCTTCCTTCTTCAAGGTTCCCGCCTAGAACTCGGCTGGCTATTTGTATTCCAAGCTATTCCTCTCAAAAAAAGAAAGTATCTGCGAAATAGAAATAAATTGGATTCAAACTCACCAATGTTATGTAGGCCATAATTGTTTATGAACTTAATTGTGAAGTGAAGTATATCTGTACGATAACGATAACTAAGAACTGAGCCAGTCGTGTACGAGTGAGAATGTCCCCAGTATAGATATTTTTGTATACTATTTTTCAAATCAAAATATTAAAGCAATATTTAACACGTTAAATATTCGACACGGAATTAAATTGAAATCCATAATATAAAATATATAACGTTAGCTGGGAAAACATTATTTTTGTAATATAGTCACATCATATTTAATATTTTCTTGACCATGAGTAAGATGAGAACATACTCGTGTGACCAGGCAAAAATGAGTGAGCCAAAAAAGAAATGCTTTGGCCGGATAGGAGATCGAACCCACACATATCCAGTCCGAGCGCCCTGCCACCTCAGCTACCCTCAGGATTTCTCCATCATTTTTAAAAAGATTTCAAACGAAGTCATTTGTCTGTTCTAATTGTACTGTTTCTTGAAGGAAAAATTGAAAAAAAAGTTTTTTTTTCATATCCCCTTGTTACCTTGCTGTGGTCGGGTCATAGTGTTAAACACCGGGTTTGTCAGTGTGCTGTAACGAGTCAAAAAACTTGATCTGTCTACGGTGGATGAACTTATATACGTGGTTGGCACACCAAGCAACGGATGGAGGTAGGCTTTATATAACCTCTTGAGACAGTTATGTCTGACCACTTTTCTCATGATCCCATACTGGAAGTGTTGGAGACATTTGGCTGTATTGTCAGTCAAGTGAGTAAATAGCGGGGCACCGTACAGCAGAGCTGGCCGGAGGACACATTTATACATCATCAGTTTAAGACGAAGCGGCAGGTTGGGTGAAGTTAGACAGTACGATAGCCGGTAAGACCTGTGTCGTACTTTTTATATTTTATTACTAAAATGAGTAGAGAAATGGAAATGCGTCTCCGCTTATTTACGCAGACTAATTGAAAATGTCGATACTTATATCGTGTTGATAGCAAATTCTTGTTAAATTTGATTATGTTAATAAATACAGTTGCGTTTACGTTTGTAAGAGACTTGGAACAAAATTTTCGAACCGTTTTGTTTATATATCTGTCCAAGTTGTCTAACAAAATTGATGCCCGATTTTGAAAAAAAATACTTCCCTCTCATAAATTAAACCTTGGGAAGCAGTATATTTTAATTATGGCTGGATCTCGCATCTCACATTTTCTATGTGGGCAACAATTTGAAAATTTGCACACTAGATGGGAAAATATTGTTGATAACGAGGCTGATTACCTCATTTATTAAAAGGTATATACAATATATATACTGACATGATGTCCTAATGCAGGCTAACATCTCTCGTTATAATATCACCAATAATATGCAGGACTAGGTTAGCCTAAAGACATTTAGAAAGTCTAGGGTTCTTCAAGACAGTCGATAGAGTCACGATGTTTCTTAATAATAATGACTATTAATAGTATGTATAGATCCCATACATAAATGAAACTATATTGTATAAAATGCTGTTTGATCTTTCAGGTTAAACAAAAAATAACAGACACCCACCCACAGACAATTTCCTAATAATCATTTTACTTACTGGCCGTTCACCTGTCCAATGTTGGAATTGATTGCGGGCGACATGTCTCCCGAAGCTTACAAGGGAATACACGGGAGGCTGAATTGGATTTCTCCCTCGGGAAAGGCCAGGATTAGAGGGAAGGGAAGGTAGGGGATATAATCCGGGACGTCGTAGCCGAGGGAGGCGAGGGTAAAAAATGATCGGAACCGAAGGCCCATTTCCCGCGCGCGGGCATATCTTACCGCCACTTTTATTTCTCAGATGGTTATATAACTCGCAGAATGAGCAATACTCCGCAATTCCTATCCGGAGAATAAACTGGGCACAGGGGATGGAGGCACAAGGGTATATGTTACCCCAGCCGGCTTAATCAAATCCCAGGGCTCCGCTGTGCAGAGTGGTATAAAGGGTGTGGGTTCCAATCCCGATGATTTAAATACTTTGTATGTAGCCAAAAAAACCATAGAGATGGTCAATAAAACGAAGAGGTATTAAGAAGCATCATATAGGTAATGTGAATTCGAGGAAGCTTAAGACCACATACCAGGAACATCTTACAAGCGAGGATAGCCGATTATGGGTTAGTATAGAGGTAGAATAACGCACATCTATCAGTATGAATCGTAAGACTAACACTAGTAGTAGCGGAAAGAATATGACATGCGCATTGAAAGCACCACTCTTGCTTTGCCCGAATCCAGAGGATTTTTTTACTGCTTAAACAACACGAGAGAAGATATTAAAAAAAAAGTCAAGGAGCATTTTTTTTTTTCTAAGTGAACTTTTTTTCTAAATATATCTAAAAGACTACTTGGTCACTTCTCTTTCAGTTTCAATTTAGAGGTGATGTTTATGTTTTGTAATTAGAAAAATAAAACGACAATAATTACATTTCTAAAACATGAAGCGGTTTTAGGTTTTCATTGGGTTTAAAAATTTCTGCCGTTTACACTTTAAAGATGATCAGATGTTGAAATGGGGGACAAATGTTTTCCTATTTTCGTTCGTCATCTAAATGTATATTTCCATATTCGGAAATGACCAATTAGGGAAATGGAAACACAAATGACTTCCCACGAGAAACACAAAAGGAGAGTTCACACCCTGTGTGGTAAAAGGACATTCCACTGTGCTAGTTCAAGTTTGTTGAGATATATTGTAGAGTATTTCAAGTTTAGGTAAAGGCACGTTTGTCAGTACAATATATTTTTATTTTAAACGTTTTACATGAACTTGACAGGTTAGGGCCTGATGAAGTCTCGTTGACAGCTAGCTTCTTGTGTCTTCAGTGCTATATTTTGTTAGATACGTAACAAGGCGTGTTAGTTATGTGCTATAACATCAGTATTGTGTCAATGTTACATTTTTTGGGTGATCCTAATAGTAAGATATTAATTATTTCTTCCACCAATGCACAATTTGTATTGTCAAGTAGTCCGAACCGGTGTAGGAATATTTTGTTCATGCCGAGTCCTGACGAGTTTCTCTGTCAGTTTAGGATTTAGGCGAAGTTTCAATCTGTCCCTTGGCTCTTTGTCCGGAATATGACACAGTTCGCTTCTTTCAGTCGTTGTTGTCCATCGTCTTGTCTTGGTAAATATTTTACAGTGCATTGTAGTACTTGATATACATTTCCTGTTTTTCTCACTTGTCCTCTAAACCAAAGATTAATTACAATATCAGAGTAATTAAACTGTCACTTTCCTGCCGCTAGTCTGAGGTGATCAAATCCTGCCGTGGTATTAAAAGAGATTGAGGGTACAGTTGTGTCTTGCAGCGGTTCTCGAAAACCCACGAGCGTTGCAGTCACTTCCTGGATTGCAGCCTGCCCGACTGGCTCACCTTCCAGGCATCCTGGCCTTAACAGTAACACCGTGGTTATTAAACATCGCACTATACCGTGACATGGCAATGCACCTTCAGCTCTGCTTTTATACCCCCCCCCCCCCGCTCTTTCGCTCTGTATGGTTAACGAGACTGTCACGTATGTAAAATAGCTTCGGAGGAAATGGTCTATTGTGGGCGAATGAACAAGGGAAACATGTCTATTTCCACTTGAAGGGGGGGGGGGAATAATATACCTCCATTTATGTTTTGTCGATTTTGTGATTTGCAATGTTGTAGCTCTAAAACTGAAAAGCAGTGGAAACACCTAGTGTTTAAACAAAAAATAATAGGCGGTCAAGGAAAAAACAATATCAAATTAATGTTTAAACAATATAGGTGAATATTATTTTCGTTCTCCTGAAGAGTTTGGAAAAAAAAGGAGTTATACTGTTGTTCCTATTGACCTCTTCAGATCGACTATAGTCGGCCCGTCAGGAAATTATAAGCTTAAGAACCCGCAATACATGGCAAGCCCTGTGCACTGCTTCTCTTCTACCCAGGTGATGTCTTTACTTGGATAATGTCAATCATTAACCAATAAGCAAATTAGTGATTAGTAACCCACCAATCTGTATGTGGCAACACCTTGCGCCAAGTAGCCACTTCATCCCAAACGCCTAATTTCATGATGGTGACTATATGTATATTCCTTACCTTTTATTTTAAATGAAAATGTCTACCAATTACGACAGTAGCAATAAGAAAATAAAAATTCTAATAAAACTAACATAATTATTAGCAATATAATTAAAGCCCTTATTGTTTATAGAGTCATCAATCGTAACTGCAGTTAGCACGGAAGGACCCATATGTTCAACTAAATATCTACATGCTTCAAGCAATGCGTTGGGTTAATCTTCTATATCCTGTGGAAATGAATAATTTTGATGAGTAATCCACCGATCTTAATAATTATTAACCAAAGAAAAATACAGCAATGGCAGGAGTTGAACCCTAGGCCTCATCTTCCCAACTGTTCTCACGTATCCTTCCGAAGAACGTCGCTGAGGTCGGTCGTGCCCAACTAAAAAGATTGGATATTGGACTAGGCTAGGTATATCTTCTAATGAGGCAGTCTAATGATCTGAAACCCTTTCATGTTTTTTTTACCAGTGTGTCTCAGTCTGTCTGACCTAGGGCCATGAATGCTCACACCGATATTCTGTTTGAAGAAGACTCGGCAACATAAAAGCCCATTATTTATTTATTATCCTTACCCCCCCCCTATATGTGATGGATATTGAGCCCCGGAAAAAAAGATTTTTCTTCTATCCGTCAATCTATTAAATAAAAAAACTTGCAGTGGGTTACGTTCTTTAAAAGTGCATGTTGAATAATAATATGTGTCATGTGACGACTTGGATGGTACAAAATTACAGACAAGCTCATCAAAATCGGGTCCCTATCATACATATGCTGATAATATGACAAAATGGTACGTCTGACATGAAGGTATGACTCCACCATATTGTTGGAGATGTCTTATGTTATTATACTGTATACTATGGGGGACAGCAAAAAAGTCGAACATCAAGCGTATCCAATCCTTTCAATCAAAAGTCCTGAGAACAATAGTAAATGCCCCTTATTATGTCAGCAACAAAACCCTTCATAACCCTACATTCTAGAACTCATCCCTTCCAAGTTTATGAAATTCCACAGTAGCCTTTCCAACCACCCTAATCCTGTAGCACAGTCATTGCACTGCGTCACTCATCCCTATAATCCTCCTCGGAGACTAAAACGGCAGTGGCCTCGTGACCTGCTATACATGCGTGACAGTGTGAGCCCTGGCAATGTTTCTCCAATCATGTCCTGAATGAATGAGCGAGTGAATGATGAAATGTAAATATGGTATGAATGATAGTACATCTTAATTACTTATTGCCTAGCAAGGTAGATTGTAATTTTAGTACAATAAAGGAATTATATATATATACTGTATCAGTGGGTTTGCCCCTGCCAAGTTCACGTATGGTAGGTGAGCTTATGGAATTTTCAGCTGAGTACGAATGTTGTGATTTGGTACGTAAAATAGTCTTTGAGTGATAACGGATTTTTCCTAATACTTGTACTTAGTTTATTATTAATGTTTGTCATGAGGGTTTGTAACAAACTGAAGGGAATTAATCCGTAGGCGGGAGGATCTCATCCCGAGCCGAGGCGGGGTTTTCCTTAACGACTCTCCTCTTGAAAACTCCCGCGATTAGGCGCAAGTCGTAAACCGTTCTGTTAGCTCTACGGTCTTAAATGGAATTTACAGCCATCACAGTCAATGGTGGAAAAGTTGTGCCGGTTGAGTTAATTCCTTCCGAAATTAAGAAAAGAATAGCAAGGAGAGTTCCCCTCCTCCAGCAGGTGTGAAGATTGGATAAGTTTGACGGGAGTCGTTTAGGTCAGTTGTTGCTAGTGGAGCCACACGTTCGGCCCGATCTTGCCAGTCTGCAACACGCACAACATACCACATGCTTCCTTTATCGCCATTTATTAGTTGCCTACATATTACGAGGATATAATTACTGCATACATACAGACAAACACGTTATGTCAGTTAACTTTATGTATTCATTAGAACTAATGTATTAACCTTTACATTTTTCCCGCTTATTGTCAATGTATGTCATTAGTTATCTTTCTATACTCTATGTTTAAACTTGATTGCTCTCTCAGAATATGTATGTATATACATCCTTAGCTACAACTGGGTAAAGAAGTAATCACTAATATTTTTTTATTTATTATATTATCTATCATACTTAATATGTTTATATTTAAACCAATAGAGTAAGTATTTATCTACTGGAATGCAATGCATACACTTTATTTTGTCCCTTTTGACGAGAAAACAGTCCCAGAATAAAGATTTATTTTCTATTTCTATGTAATCTGATGATACATCTGAAATTTGAAGCTTCGGACATAAGAGAAATTGCTTATTTAATGCCATATTAACAATTATTATTTGTCTCTATGTTCCATATGAAGTTAATATTTATGATGAGAACAATTATATTGGATTTATTCTGCAGGAGGGGGGGGGGGGTGGTGACAGATTCTCCAATGGACTGGTTATTTACAAATAATGTGAAGTTAATCTGAGATACCAGCTGGTTATACTTTGGTAATCTAGCGCTGGGAAATGAGAAATGAATTATGCCTACTAGTGGCCCCTACAATGTTACCTGTTACCTGTTACCTAGCCAGAAGAAGAAGATACCTAGACCATTGTCGGTCGGTAGATAATGACAGAGCCGAGGGTCCACTCCCTCTACCTGTGCGCAGTGGTCATTCTCTCTCTGTCCACGATCGCGTCTTCCATCATCCTAGTCTTGTTATTTATTAGTTCATTTGAACAACATTCCTTGATGGTGGTCTGTAAACGGTAGATTCAGAAGGATTTTGTCCGCAAGTTATATAGACTGCTTTCGAACAAGGGATCACCCCTGCCCAACTTTTGGAAAACAATATTTTTTGTTTGTACATATTTGCAGGCCTAATTTAAGATTTCTTTTTGTTTAATATTTCTAGCTAAATATGTACGGTTAATAATATTTTATTTGTAGTAAAGCAGACCAACCCTGGGACAAACCTGACAAGCACCAAATAATTCGTTATTCCTTTTACTGTCACCTCAATCTATATGATATTAAATCTATATTTTATGGTTTATTTAATTTTATCGAAGGAACTGCTTTATCTATTACGCCTTTGTGACTCCGCGGCGCTCCCACCTCTACACCGAGTTAGGCTCTTTCGCTTCCTCCTTGCACAATATTTCCGCGGTTCATCCATCTTCCAAACCTTCAATTCTTATCACCTTCCTTATATATACATACAATAATCTATAGTTCAAATCCTTTGTCCACTCCCGGAATTCAAGATCCCGTCTCTCTGACCTTTATACTCCCGTCCACAAAACTACACCATACGATCGGTCCCTCCATGCTCACTCTACCACTCTCTAGGATTCTCCAACTCCTAATAACCCTTTTTTCACGAAGGCTTATGCTTTATTTGACTTATGATTTATGGTGTAATAGTTTTTTTTCTTTCCCAGATGTATATACCATGTGTTATTCATAGGGGACTTTGCCCAGTAATAAACCATTATGTTTCTATTCTATTCTCTTCTCTATACCATGGGTGTGATGTATCATACCGTGAACCGACTCTAGATAAAATTCACTCCCCACTTAGAGATTCCAACCCAAAGCCTTTACAACTACACCAGACGAGAGACCTCCGTGAGAGAGTACATCTTACAGCGTGAAGGGACAATACAACAGTGGCAGTACAATAGTGCCCTGCGCGTAACTGCTGCGTTAAAGTGCACTGGCACGTACTCGGTTAGCTTTATCTGGTAGTTGGTACTTTGGAGCCTGTGTGGCTTCAGGTCGTGCTTCAAACGGAAATGGGAAGGTTTTAAAACATTTTATTTCACAATGCCACTAAATATAAAACTCAAAAATATAACAAACATATAGGCCTTTAAAGAATTACTTAGACAAACCCAAGTTTAACACAAGGAACAGGGAAGGGAGCTAATATTTACCTATTACTTTGAAAGAGTGAATTCATGGAAGTGCATTGATAAATAAAACGAATTCACTGTAAAACATAAATGTTAAAGAATATTATTAGGGGAGATTTGTAAGAGATTCTAAACCAGTACAAAAGCAGAAGCTTTATATTTCGTTGGCAAGAAAGTGATTTCGGTTTGCACCAGTAGATAGCGTTATGTTAGTTTCCTTATTCTTTTGTCAATGTTACAATTTTTTTTTCTTTTAAGATTTGGTAGTCGATACCTTTAGGTTACTATAGAAACGAATTCCGTGTAATTTCCTTTACAACTGTCAGTTTTAACATGGAGGGCAAAAAAAAAGCATTTTCGACACATTTTACTTTTTTATTTTCACAAAGGCAAGAAAGCGGCTGAGGCTGTGAAGAGGCTCACAAAGAGATTTGTATAGTTTATGGTGTTGATTGTTTAACAGAACACACGTGCCTTCTGAAGTTGATGATGACAAACTGAAAGCCATAATCGAATCGAATCGTCATATAACTGTGAGAGAGATTGCAAAACAGTTAAATGTATTACACGCAACAATTGAAAATCATATAAGACGTCTTGGACTTGTTAAGAAGCGGGATATTTGGGTTCCGCCAGGACAATGCGAGGCCTCACACATCTTTAGCAACACGTACGAAACTATTGGAGCTTTTTTGGGAAGTGATGTCGCATCCCCCATACAGCCCCGACCTTGCACCATCGGATTATCATTTATTTCGGAGTTTACAAAACTTGTTAAATAGTAAAAATTTCAGTAATAACGATGACCTCAAATCGCACTTGGTTGAGCTTTTTGATGATAAGGACCAGTAGTTCTATGAGCGCGGGATCATGAAGTTAGCAGAAAGATGGCAAAAGGTCATCGAACAGAATGGAAGATATTTGACTGATTAGAGTTCATTTGTTGTATAGAAAAAGTTAAGTTTTATTTCACACTAAAAAACGGAAATTACTTTCTTGCCAACCTCATACTTTTAGACGTATTCTTATATTAGAAGTAGAAAATGTCGGTTTCTAAATTGAAAACAAATGGAGACGATTGAGTACCTGCAGCCCTTCTAGAAAACACATGAAGACGTTATGCTAGTCACGATTCCTCGAAACCCGGTGAAAACTTGGATACATAAATGTGAGATACCCCGAAGAAGTAATGAACTTTTCATCCTGAGGCAGTGTGAGCCTTCATTACAGATAGAGCCAGGTAAGTGGCAAATTGAGGGGACTCTCTCCGACTCCTCTACTTCGTGAGTGAGTAAGAAAAAAGGACCAGGTCGTCTGCGTCCTAATGGCCCTGGAAGATGGGAGTACCATCCCGGAGGTTTGTCCCTGTCATCCCGATCCACCTTTTCCCATACAGCCAGTGTGGGAGCCTAACCCCACGTAGCGTCTGCTCAATATTACACAGTCGTTCACTTCGGCTGGTATTATTTGCTTCAAGCGGAAAATGAAACTTTGGATAAGTTTCTCGTTTTCATATTAATTTAATATTAGGTCGTATTATGTTTTCTTTTTAAAATAAATATAAACGAATTAGAAATATGAACCCACATTGCAGAAATTCTTAGAAAATTATCAAATCATTTTCAAAAATCT